>PVKU01013867.1:0-26211 GCA_004027475.1 Anoura caudifer
CCTGGATCCCGGACGTGTGCTTCTCTTCCTTGCAAGTACGGTACCCTGACTTAGGGCAGAGGGAGATAGGAAGCACTGTGGGCGTCTGTGGGTATCCTGAAGGACTTTGATATTTTAATGAAGTTAAGTCACTACTTTAACTCTGTATAGCATTAAATAAACATTTCCTTTCCTTTTCACAAATCTCTGGCTTTGAGAGACATCTTTCCATAAGGCGGCGGACAATAATGGACCTTCTGTTTGCTCTGCAACACTTTCTTACCACAAAGTGAACAATTTGCAATACTTAACATAGATTTTTTTGTGGGAGGGGGGTCTTAAAATGTACAGTCTCTGAAATAAATATTACTAACAGTTTTTACCTTACTTATAAAATTTAAATCAAGATCCATTATTCTTTTTTGCCCATCACTGTACCTGTGGCAATCTCTAAGATCAATTATCTGTTCATACCTGACCCTTGTAACATTTTCCAACCACCTCACTATGATCACTGCTATCCTAAAAACTTCTATAAATGGCATTACTTCACTGCCCACAATGCTTTAACCACAACCAGATAAAGCACGACAAGGGCATAGTCAACAAAAAAAAAGAGAGAGAGAAGAGGGGACTGTTTTTCCTCCCGAAGAAAAGAAGAATCTATTGCCAGATGGAATATTAAATAAGGAAGGCCTAATCTATCATATCATATAATTACAGGGTAATGTCAGGCATTTTTCATGAAGGGGAGCAAATCAGACAAAAGAATAATGGGAAATGATTTAAAGGCTATGTCCCAGGCAGCGGTGGGAAATCACTGTACAAATAACCAGAACATTTGGGTAGTGGTCCCTAGAAAAATTAACTTTTTCAAGTTTAATTTCTCTTCTTTAAAATTAGGAAGTATACTTATATTGCAAAATTTTGACTAGGTCTATAAATTTGTGTAATTCCAATGTCTGTTGAATTTCACTTAATGTTTAGTCATAATTTCCTCATGCACTTGATTCTTTAAAAAAAAAGGCTGTTTTTATGTCTATGATTTAGTTCACATATTTTTTCTTCCTTCATCATCACACTGAAAAATTCTATTTCTAAATAGACTAAAGTCACATACATAATGCTCACTTACCTAAGTATTCTGAAGAATACAAATTATATTTTGAGTTATATTCTTAAAGATCAGAAATCACAGCTTTTGATGAGTTTCATCTGAAGGAAAAAAAGATTAGCAGGGGAATCTGATATTCATAAATAATCCTCTAATCTGGCTTTGAATCTTACCATACCTGTGAAACACTTCCTAAAGTCATTAGTGATAACTTCATTTTGCTAATCAGTGAACACTTAACAATCCTTACTATAACTGATGTGCTAAACAAGTCTCTTTATTTGAAAATAATAATGCTAAGAAGGCCTAGCTCTTCTCGTCTTTTTCGTATCGTTAATTCTTTTCTCTGGTGCCCTGATGACCTCTGCTCTCCAGGATTCTATTTTTTCACCCATGCTTTCTTCTCACCTTCTCTGCTGACTCCTTGTTCCAAGATTTATACTCAGGATTCATTTAATCAGGATTTTTTTTTTTTTCCTAATCAGTAAGGTGACACACACAGAGACAACTGTCTTTGAAAGAATTACTTATTTCCTCTCAAGGCCACATGGAAAAGCACCAGACAGATTTTTTTCGGAGCAAGAAGCAGGAGTGACATGAAAGCCTAAATCAGAGCTTTTATTGGGGTGATTGTGGAATGAACAGCTTAGGGCTGACGAGTTTGAATAATTCTGCTTGGCCTTCAGGTATATGGGCTGGCTGTCCCTCATTTTCTGGTAGCTGCCCTTGGATAGATTGAGGGCAAGGGAAATACTAGCTTGGTGTATGAGTTAGGTAAGGAAGAGTCTCCGAGTCTGAGCTCTAGATCACGAACGATATAAACAAAAAAGATATAAACAATGTTAGTCATTGTAATTAATTAATGGATACCACATAGACAAATACAGACCCTAAGAAAACACAGAACACTGCTACCCTGTCTATTACATTTTATTTTAAACAAAAATCTATTAGATATCTCTTCATAAATATAAATAAATGCCTCAATGCCAAGAGTTCAAAATTCTAGTTGTTCTCCACATTCTGCACACGCACTTCATCCTCTAGTCCCTATTTTGGTTGTTGCCATCTTTAAACATCCAGTCATCCAAATCATAAATCCAGAGGTCAGTGTTGCTTTTTTCAATGATCTTCTCATGTAACAGCAATCATTCAGTCCTTACCTCTTAAATCCTGTTTGATTCTCTATACTGCTTCCAATTCATAATCTCTTAATTTTTCAGTCTAACTATTATTGCAAAACCTTGTTGAAGTTCTCTCTGTCTGGTCACACAGGATAGGAACTTCAAATCCTTACTTACAATTTTTCATGGCTTTTATACTCTCCAGGACAAGTGCAAGATGCCTAGCAGAACACCCATAGCCTTGGTGATAACAGGAAATGATTTTTTTCCAGTCTTATTTTCAAATAGCTTTGTTTCTATGTTTTATGCTACACAGTGAAATACCTGTGGTTTCTTTAAAAACCATGTGATTTTATACCTCTGCTGTTACTTATTTTGTTCTCCTTATTTGAAATGCCCCTTACTCCCACCCATCAGTTTGCAATTCCTGAAATGTTCTTCAGAACATGCTTGGACATTTACTTCTTTAGAGAAACTTTTCTAGACTACTCTATTTCTCTGCATTCTTGAATCACAACATTTTCTCTTTTTCTCTTGTATCTTCATTGTAATTCTCCTACTGTATGGTAAACATTTCTTATGGCTTCCCCTCCACCTTACGTGAAGCTCCCAGGCTTCTTACCTGAAGCTTCTTAAGGACAGGACTGTTTTAACTGTTTTAGGCAGCTACATGTTTCTGACTCCTATTCATAGTCTGTTTGATAAACTAACTGAATCAAATTTGAAAAATTACAGAACACTTCTCTTTGGTGTTATAAAGATAAAGATTACAGAGCAATTTTGTTCCCAATAGAGCAGCAATCCTCCCCCCACACTTAAATCTATAGTTAGCAGTAAAGTTAAATATTTTTTTATCTTATGTATCTTCTTTTTCTTTTTGGTTCCATTATATGTGGAACAACATACAACTTCTCTACAGCAAACAAAGCTTTGCTTATTAATATGTAGTACATTGTACTCTAAATCAAAAGTACCCAAAGATCCCCCTCTTAGAGAATGCATAGAGAGAGAAAAAAATTCTAAGGAATAGTTTGTGAATAATACAAACAAGGCTTAAAGATCATGGTGTTACAATAGACTTTAAAATCCTTTCAAAACAGCATTTCTGTGATTTAAGAATCCCCTACAAAAAAATAAGGAAAATTCTCCATATAAAAAGAAATCAGGTTTGAAAAAATCCTGCATTAATGTACTTATTAAATAAATTCCATAATGTAGTTTAAACTATAGGCACCAATTACCAACTATTTACTTCTTTGAAGTATAACTAAATTTGTTTTTTATCTTAGGTGGTGTTACTAGGTAAAAAAGTCAAAAAATCTTGCCAGCAATAAATTCCTTAATCCAGTTTTCCAAATGTTACATTTTTAATTCTCTCTTTAGATGATTTGTCATCCCCTCAAGCTGGATTTGAAAAGAATCACTGTAGGGAGCATTGCACTTTTAAAAAATGTATATATAAGACAAAATCAAGATAGATAAGTTGATGTATTATAGTAAAAATAAAGTTAGTCTTAAAACTAAAGACTTTTTAATATTCTACAGTAAATATGGTAATAAATCATGTAATTGCACTAAATATTGAAAATAAGAAAATTAAAATTCATTATTTATACTATACAAATAAAGAAAATATTCCTCATACTTATCTAGATAATTTCCCTGTATATTCCATAATTTTGATGCTGAAGTAATGTGATCTTATTGAAATGCTATTTTAAAAATATATCCTTTTATTAAAAATCAAATAATCAAAATTATTTTTAAATTCTCACACAGACTTCTTGAGATTAAGAAAATTAAATGCTCTCTGGTACTGACATACAAAGATGTTTTATTCTGGAAAATTAGGGGGGGAAAGGAAGTCACTAGATTTTGGTAACAACATAACAAAATCAGAGAATAATACTATATTTGCAGTAAAAGTGTCAGTATAGTTGAGCAAATCTAGTATTTAGGGCCATCTAGTAAATAGATTCATGAAGCCTCTTGATGAGAGGTAAGATATACAAAATGTAATTTTTCTTGCAAAATAATTAAGCTATTTTACAAATAGTCAGACAAATCCAGGATGTCAGGTTTCTATGATAGATCAATATGAGCAATATAAATAGTTTAGAAATTTTTGTGTGCATTGACCAACTAATTTGACTTCTAGGATATAATTATTTGTAGAGACACAGATATAAATCTTAGGAATGGAAGGGATGGGGAAGTAGAGGGGGAATCAATAAGAAAACAGTGGACTTGACTAATATTATAGACCAAATGGACCTAACATACATAGAGAACATTGCATTGAACAGCAGCAGAATACACATTCTTCTCAAGTCCACATGAAACATTTTCCAAGATAGATCATTTGTTAGCCTCCAAAAAAGCCTTAATAAATTTAAGAAGACTGAAGTCATGTCAAGCATCTTTTCAGATCCAATGGTATGAAATTAGAAATCAATTACAAGAATAAACCACATATGCAATCAGGAGTTGATATCCAAAATATATTAGAAACATATACAACTCAATAGTAATAAAACAAACAACCCAATTAAAAAATATTCAGTGGACTTACATAGACATTTTCCAAAGAAGACATAGAGATGCCAGCAGAAAAATGACAAGATGCTCAACATCAATAATCATTAGAGAAATGTAAATCAAAGCAACAGTGAGATATCATCTCACATTTGTTAGAAGAGATATTATCAAGATAGTAATAATGAGTGTTGGAGACAATACGGAAAAAAAGGAACACTATGTGCTGCTGGTGGGGATGTAAACTGATGCAGCCCCTGTGGGTGGAAAACACTAAGTGTAGAAAGGCAATTGGTAAATTTTCTCAAATAAGAACAATCTCAGGGAATATAGTTTATGTAAGCCTGTTGCAGACAGATGGAAAGGGGAGGGTGATGAAATCTATCCAACCGATAGCTAAATCAGAAATAAAGAACACAGGAATTGAGAAGCAATTAGGGAACATTAATAATTTTAACTAGAGAATTAGCACTAAACAAGTACAAAAATTATGATCACAGAATAAAATTTAAATCTTACAAATAAAAATAGTAAAGCAATTTTAAAATACTAAGATTAAGAGTGCTGATGACCCATCCTTTACTTTCCTTTCATTTCTACTGATTTAAACTGAATAATGTAATTTTAAAAATTAAAAAAAAATAACATTACTTCAATTTTAATTCTTTATGGTCTTTTACCTTTAGATTTTATAGAAATAATAGCTCTTGCAGCAAAAAGAAAAGAGAAAAAAGGTTTATGTGAAATTTGAAGATTACACCCTTTTATTATAACATTTTTCTTCTGTTAAATGCTAGTGAAAATGTTATATTTTTAAAGGTATATGTAGTATCAATTGTTTTTATAAAGTTATTACTATTTACCTATCCACCCATCTTTTTAGATACCAAAACTGTCTTTGGAATCCTGTTAACAGTGATTATGTCTAGAAAACTGAGAAAATCCATTGCTTTCTTTGTTTTTATATGTTGCTTAACACAAGGCATAATGGGTCATTGTCATAAAAAGTTAAGGCAGAAAACACATATACTCCCTTCTTTTCAACAGTGATAAAAGTTATGTGGAGCTTGACAAGGAGCAAAAAATACAAAGTTTGAATAACATTGATCCCTTTGGAAAGGAAGTCCCTGCAATGAGCTGGGACTTGAGAGCAAGTATACAGCCTTGGTTGTGATATTAATTTAGCATTGAGCATGCTTCTCTAGAGTGTGTGTAGAGTGTCCACCTTAAGATATGTTTTGAAATATTCAGAGTTTGATGGTAACTAATGTAATATGTTACCGCTGGCCTCAGGACTTATCAACACAAAACTGATTTACTAGGGAGGGAATATATATTTTTACCTTCTTTCTAAATAACAAAATGTTTCTGGAGTGGCAAAAGGGCACCTATTCTTGGAGAAGCCCTGTCAATTGCATGTGTGAAATTCAACAAGTTCCTCAAGACTTGATTTGCATAAGTGTGTCCATATGGTGAGGTCATATCATCTGTAAGAGACACTGTCCCACACTTCCATGTGTTCTCTCAGAAGCAGAGAGAAAGTTGACCTACAATCACTGCAATCCTTAATTTGAAACAAATTCCACTGGAGCTGATAAATAATGGGAAAAGTTTAACAGAATATCACATCCCTAAGCAGAAATGCATAGGTGTGTCCAATAGGTCATTGTTGACAGTTATCCATGCATTATATTTCTATAGTTGAGGTAGTATGCCTTAGCTTATTTGCCTCGCCCAGAGCCTATTACATAGGATCAACCTACACAACACCTTCCCCACTCCACTACGTTTCTTGGATAGCATCATTTCCTTCTCCCAAACATGGAATAAACTCCTTTCTGCTGCTTATCAAGTTCTTTGCACCTTCAAGACTCTGCTCAGGTTCTGTGCACTTACGCCAGCTACATCTACAGTCCCACCTTCCCCTCTAGGATCCACATTACATCAGCTGTCAGGAGATCACAGGTTAAGTTCTGGGCTCTGAAATAAGATGGTTTAGATTTAAATGCCAGCACTATACTTACCAGCTTTGCAACCTTCATCAATTATTTAATGTGTTTGTGTTTGATTCCTCAACTGTAGAATGTAGTCCAGAATTGTTTTCATAATTAAATGGAATTATATCTGTAAAGCATTGCTGTGGTTACCACCATTTTGTAATGGAGGCATAACTGACACATAACACTGTGTAAGTTTAAGGTGTACCGTGTATTGATCAATATGTTTATGTATTGCAACGTCATTACCACCAACGATCACATCACTTAATTATCATTGCTTTTGTGTGTGTGTGGTGAGAACAAGTAAGATCTAGTCTCTTAGCAACTTTGAAGTTTATAATACAGTATTGTGGACTATAATCACTATGCTACGCATTAGATCCCCAGAAGTTACTTATCTATTACTTTCAAATTTAAACCTTTAAACATCTCTCTAATTCACACCTCCCTAGTCCCTGATAACCACCATTGTACTCTCTGTTTCTAGGGGCATGGCATTTTTAGATTCCATATGTAAGTGATATCACAGTATTTGTCTTATTATGTCTGACTCACCCCACAAAACATAAAACCCTCAAGGTCCATCCGTGTTGTCACATGACAGGATATCCTTCTTTCTTATTACTAAATAATAATCCAGTGTAGATATACACACATATCTTTTTTATTATTTACTTTATTAAAGTTGTCCCAATTTTCCCCCTCTGCCCTCCTCTGCCCAGCCCATTCCTGCTCCCACACTCAATCTTCACACTGTTGTCCATGTCCATGGGTCATTCATGCATGTTCTTTGACTAGTCCCCTCCTCTTCTTTCCACCATTAACCCCTACCCTCTCCCCTCTGGCCACTGTTAGTTTGTTCCACATCCCCATGTCTCAGGTTCTACTTTGCTCTTCAGTTTATTTTGTTCATTAGATTGCTCTTATAAGTGAGAGCACATGGCATGTGCCTTTCACCAACTGTCTTATTTCACTTAGCATAATATTCTCCAGTTCCATACATGCTGTCACAGAAGGGAAGAATTCCCTCTTTCTTTCTGCTACATAGTATTCCATTGTGTAAATGCACCACAGTTTTTTGATTCACCAATCTACTAATGGGCACTTAGGCTATTTCTAGGACTTGTCTATTTTAACTAGCACTGCTATGAATATAGGGGTGCATAAGTTCTTTTGCATTGGTGTTTCATATCTTCTTTGTTAACTTATGCATTAATGGACACTTAGATTGTTTCCATATCTTAGCTATTGTGAATAATGTTGCAATAAACATGGGAGTACAGATATCTCTTCAAGATTCTATTTTCATTTCCTTTACATATATGAGGTCTGTCCAGAAAAAGTCCAGCCATTGTTAATATAATAAGAATAGTTTGCGTTACCTCGATGCAACTTGGCAGCCAAGGAGAGGGGACTGGAATGCATATGCTTGAACAATGACGACTTCACTGTGCTAGTCAGTGGGGCAGTAGACACCATTGAGCAAACATGCGTAACATGTGGCCATTGCATTCAAAATGACTGAGCTAGTAGAGCAACGATTCTGCATCAAATTTCATGTTAAGCTTGAACATTCCTCCACAGAAACTATTCAGATGATTCAGAAGACCACATCTACAGGTAACTGGTGATTGGCAGCTTTATCATGACAACACACCCACTCATGCATCATGTCTTATTCAGAGTTTTTTGGGAAACATAACATTACCCAGATGGCTCAGTCCCCCTACAGCTCAGATTTGGCACCCTGTGACTTCTGGCTTTTTCTAAAACTAAAATCACCTTTGAAAGGAAAGAGATTTTAGATTGTTGATGAGATTTAGGAAAAAATGATGGGGCAGGTGATGGTGAAGGAGAACTGTGTTAGGTCCCAAGGTGTCTACTTTGAAGGGAACTAAGGTGTCATTGCCCTATGTAAAATGTTTCTTGTATCTTCTTCAATAAATATCTCTATTTTTCATTTTACATGGCTGGGTACCTTCTGGACATACCTCATATACTCAGAAGTGGAATTGTTAAATCATATGTTAGCTGTATTTTTAATTTTTTGATAAACCTCCACCTTGTTTGGCATAGTGGCTGAACCAATTTACATTTCCATCAACAGTGCATAAGAGTTTTCTTTCCCCATATCCCTGTCAGTACATGTTTTCTCTGGTCTTCTTGTTGATAGCCATTCTAACAGGTAAAAGGTGATACCTCGTTGTGGTTTTCATTTGCATTTCTCTAGTGACTAAGGATGTTGAACAAAATTTCATGTGTGCTAATTTAGTTTTCCCAAAAGAATTACAAAGTTCTTAGTGTCAAATCCATTTCTGATATCCAATACAATAATAGGCATTGTAGATCTTAAATAATTACTGAGTCATTTATTTTGGCACAAAGTTGCCAAAAACTACTGGCCTAAAAAAGAGAAAAACAAAGCTCATTTTTTCTCTAAATTGCCACCTAGAATCAATGATCATGAAGAGTCACTACCTTTCTGGGCTTCAATGTCCTCATGGATAAAAATAAAACAAGTCTAAATATTTAAGACTGTGCACATAGAAAGTAATCTATGGGAACTATATGGATGAGAACTTATGTACAGAGAAGATACTAGAAGGAAGTCCTTCTTCTATCTATTTTGTCTAAATTTAAAATTGCACCTTTCGTTTCCTTTTGTACAGTTAAAAAAAGCAAATGGTCTTTACTTTACTTACAAAGGAAAACCTATACCCCTAAAGTCAATTCTTTCTCATCAAGTAGAGATGAGTGTAAAAAAATTAACGTGTGTCCAAACACGTCTTGGAGACTGTCCAGAGCAATCTGTAAAATTCTGTGAGCTTTCAGACTCCAGGCAGCAGCTTCTAATGTGGTACATTCTGGTTATGTGCATCTCATGCATTTGTAAAAACTTTGCTTTAAATGCAGGTTTATCAATACAAATGCCACCAGAAAACAGCTTTGAAATTTTAATCTCTTCTTAAAATTAAAGGTTTCCTCAAGACAGGCCTGGAATTGGTTGTGTCTGAATGCCATCCACTTTTATTATACAAGAAATTTTCTTGCAGCTGCTAAATCCTAATTTTGCCAAAGTTAAAAAAAAATGCAGCTCTGCATCTCTCATCATCAAAAGCAGCATAATGTAAGCCTTTTTCATGTCAGTCATGAATTGTCTCTCCTGTAAGCTTGCAATGTCATACTATTCTTTTAGATTAATGAGGATCCCTACAATTACAGAGTAGAATCCATCAGTACACACGGTAGAGCCTGTCTAAGGCAGAAATTACCATGAATGCTAATGCATTAGCCAAGAATTACAAGAGGAATTACTGCTGTAACCAAATGTGAAAAGCCGACAGCTGAAAGGTGGACAGCTTTGCCATCTCTCAAAGTGATTCTAGTTAGAAAGTGAGCAACCACAGGGGGTTTTCCATTTTTATTTTTTACATATTGTACATAATGCTTCAGATTTTTTAAGGCTTTAAAGCTCTACAGAATGCAATGCCTTGACCAACCAGCTTGCACATAAGAATAGAAACATGTACACAATACATGTAAACTAAGCACAGTTTCCTTTTCTCTCAAAACTGCATAATTATAGTGCTTAGCACATACCTTATAGATTCTTAGAGGAGAACCAGAACAGGAAAGTTTGTTCTAGATGCTCTCTGCTCCAGTTCACCCTCCATTCTGCTTCCAGGTAAGGCTACCTTTTTAAAAGGTATGATCACATATGTGGAATTTAAAAGAATAATACTTGTAAGAGCAGAAAGTAAAATGGTAGTTGCCAGGGGCTAGGAGTAAAGGCAATGGACAGCTGTTGCCCAAAGTGTACAAAGTTTCAGCTATACAGGATGAATGGATTCTGGAGAGCTAATATACAACATGATGACTATAGTCAATAATGCATGTGTGTTATATGCTGTTGAGTCAGCTCTGAGTCCTAGCAACCCTGTGAATGAACGATGTCCACAGTGTCCTGTCCTCAACAGCTCTGCTCAGCTCCTGTAGACTCCTGCCTATGGCCCCATTATGGAGTCAGTCCATCTCATATTTGGTCTTCCTTTTTCTCCTTTGGTCTTCTATTTTTCCCAGCATGGTTGTCTTTTGCGAAGAACCCTGCTTTCTCATCTGTGGCCCAAGTAGGACAGCTTTAGTTTTATCATTTTTGCCTTTAACAATATTTTAGGCTTAATGGGTTCTAGCACTCACTTGTTTATCTTTCTAATGGAGTACTCATACAGCTATCTTCTAACATCACTATTTCAATTTATTTTCCTATCAGCCTCCTTCACAGTCCAACTTTTGCATCATATACAATAGTTGGGAATATGAGGTTGTGGATGACCTTATCTTTGGTCTCTAATGACACATCTTTGCTCTTGGTGACCTTTCCCAATCCTTCCATTTCTCAGATGGCTCTTGATTTCTTGGCTGCAGTCTCCATTAAAATTGACAACTGAACCAAAGTAGGCAAAATCTTAACAATTTCAATGTCTTTATTGTCCACGTCAAAGTTCTATATTTCTTCTGTAGTTATAATTTTTGTCTTCTTGCTGTTCGAATACAGTCTTACTTTGGCACTTTCTTCTTTCCCTTTCATCAGAACTCTTCTCAAATCATTGTTACTTTCCACCAGTAACTTGGTGTCATCTGCATATCTTATGTTACTGATATTTCTTCTACCAATTTTTACTCCTCCTTCCTCTGAATCTAGCCCAGTTTTTTGTGTGATGTGTAAACAAATAGGGAGAAAAAAATGCACACTTGTCTGATGGATTTACCTATGGGAAACCATTCTGTCTCTCCCTGTTCTGTCCTGACAGTGGCTTCCTGTGCAAAATATAGGTTACACATGAGACAAGCAGGTGATAAGCGATACCCATTTCTTTCAAAGCAACACAAAGCTTTTCATGATCCATGCAGTCAAAGGCTTTACTATAATGCATAAAACGTAGAGTAAACCTCTGAAATTCTTTGGAGCACTCCACTCCCCAATGAATGTTTACAATTTTACCTCAGGTGCCTTTCTTTTCTGGATCCAGCTTGAAAATCCAGCATTTCTTGCTCCAGAGAAAGTAGAAGCCTTTGTTGCAACACCTTGACCATCACTTCATTTGCATGCAAAATTAGACCAATGGTTCTATAATCACTGCATTTCTTGGCATCTCCTTTCTTGATAATTGGGATGCATACTAAATGTTCCCAGTCTAGAGCCTATTTTCTCACATATTTGTTGACATATTCTGGTTAGCATTGTGATAAATTCAGTCCCTGTGGCTTGAAATCATTGTATTGGTGTCCCATTTCCCCTGCTGATTTATTTCTTCCCAATACATTCAAGGGAGCTTTTCATTTGCTTTCTAGAATTACAGGCTCTTCCTCATAGAAATGTTTTTCAAAGGTGTCTATCACCCTTTTGTCTCTCTGTGTAGATTTCAGTATAGTGTTTCCACTTTCCCTTTATTTTCTTCAGGTCAGATAACATGCCTCCTTACTGGTCACTCAGCATTCCTTGTATAGCTTTGACTTATCCTTTTATTTCTGGAAACTTTCGGTAGAAATCTCTTGTTTTCCCTTTATTGTTGTTCTCTTTTATCTTTTTATGTTGGCTATTATAACAGTTCTCTTTCTCTCTACTTGATGGTCATTGAAAAACTATTTTCAGGAGGTGACTCTGCTTTTTGTCACCTTTTTCTTTTGCTTCTCACCTGTCTGTAAACCTTTTTAGTGTTTCTTTTGTCACGCATCTAGATTTTTCTTTCCATTTTTACTTTTGGCATTGCCTTTTCATACTCTTTTCCAGTAATATTTCCACTTTTAGTCTGTTAATTTCTTAGTCAATTAAGTTTAATGTTGCAAATCTGCTTTTATGTGCACTTTAAATCCATATAGGATGTTATTTATGTTATATTTTGGCAATACAATATTTTGGGTGCTCTTTTTCAGCTTTCATCTAATGTTTCATATTAACAGTTTGTGGTGAATACCACAATTTGCTTCTGGTTTGTTTTGGCAGAAAGAATATACCTTCTCCATCTCCTGCTTCCAATTACATAGTCTAGTAAGTTTCTGTATCAGTCACCTGGTGATGTTCATGTGCACAGCTGTCTGTATTCTTGTTTGAAGCATAGGTCTGCAATGGACATGTAGTTGACCTCACCAAAATCCGAGGGCCAATCTCCTGCTTCATTTCTGACCTCAGGCGAAATTTTCTGATAATTTTTATTCTGTTTTATTTCCTGTTTCACATTCCATCCACCTATAATTATCAGCAGGCCTTGTTTTGTTATGTAATCAAATTCTTCTTCAATACTTACACAAACACTTTCACCTTCTTCAGCTTCTCTAGTTGGAGCATAGACTTGTGTGATGGTCATGTTCATAAAATTTCCTAGCGGTATGAGTGACATTATTTGGTCAGACCTTGCGGTGTACACTCTACCTGTTTGTACCATATCTTGCCTCAGTAAAAGCCACTCCATTTCTTCAGAACATGTCATTTCCAGAGGAGAATGTTTTGTGGTTACCTGACTGGAAGTGTCCCACTCAGTCTTGGTTTGCTGACACCAAAGGCCGCAATGCTTAGATGTTCCATTTCTTGCTTTACAGTTCCAGTTAGCCTGGTTCACGCCTTCTGTACTCCATGTTCTGATTGTATGTTCTGTACAGTATCATACTTTCCTTTAGCCTTTCACATCAACCGCTGCGTGTCCTTCCAGTTTGGGACTAGACCTGCAGGGGGCGCTTACATTTTGTAGGTGTTTGGTGATGTGGCCACATAGACCGGAACACATGCAGATTGGACCCGCACGCTGTGCGGTAGAAGGCAATGGTAAACACTGCTGCACTTCCTTATTTTTCTTTTCATTTTGCTTTGGAAACCCTACGATGAGACATTCTAAGATGAGATAGTTAATTGTCCTGTATTGTATATTTGAAATTTGCTAAAAGAGTAGATCTTGTGTTCTCTCTCTTCCTCTCACCCTCTCCCTAACTCTCTCTCACACACACATACATACTCATAATGGTAACTATGTGAAGTGATGGATATTAATTAGGTTGATGGTGGTAACCATTTCACAAAGTATACATATATTAAATCATGTTGTACATTGTAACCATACACACATTTTGTTGGTGAAGTATACCTGAATAAAGCTAGGGAAAATAAATCAAAATAAAAATGAGCATTTCACTCCCATGTTTTATAGCCATAGACAAAGTGCACATTCTATAGTTTGGTAATTGAGTTATCTAAAATATGCTTTTGCATCTTCACTTCTTCCAGGGACCCTTACTCTAGATGTTGTGTAAAATTTCCTTCTCTGCTCTGTGTCTTCATGCATAGTGTCTTGATGACTGAAAGCCCCTTTGCAGCCTGGTGGAGTCCCACTCCTGTGTCACTCCTTTTGTGACTTTATCACTGACAACACTTTCAGCACCAGCTCTTGTAATGCTCACCATATTGAATTGATGTGGTTAGTAGGTGTTCGTTTTCCCTATGAAACTGCTCTGCCCAATGCAATGGCTTTCAGACACTTGCCACTATTTATACTTCAATTAATTAAGATAAAATAAATTTAAAAATGTATTTCCTTATTTACACTAGCCATATATTAAGTACTCAGTAGCCACATATGGCAGATGACTAGCAAAGAGGATAGTGTAGGCATAAAATACTTCCATCATCATAGAAATTTCTCTTGGACAATGCCACGTTAGAATATGAGAGCATGGGCCATCCTGTGTCTCGTATAGTTCAAGCAGAAAAAGAGAGAAAACCCCATAGTGAGATGAACAGTGACCCCCAAAATGATATGGTCAACTCCTAACTCCCAGTACCTGAAAATATGACCTTATTTGGAAGTAGGGTCTTTACACATATAATGAAGAATCTCACAATGGAAATCATCCTGGATTGAGGGTAGACCCTTAATCCAATGGCTGAATGTCCTTCCCATAAGAGAAAGGAGAAGAGTTGAGAGAGAGAAACACAGAAGAAAAAGCCATGTGAGGATAGAGACAAATCAGAAGGATGTATCTACAAGCTAAAGAATGCCAGGAATTGTGGGCAACCACCAGACGCCAAAAGAGAAGCATGAAACAGATTCTCCCTCAGAGTCTCCAGAAGGAGCCAACTGTACTGGCATCTTGTTCTCAGACTTGTTACGTCCTGCCTGTCAGAAAATAAATATCTGTTGTTTTAAGCCACCTAGTTTGTGGCAATTTGTCACAGCAACCATTGCAAACTAATGCATCTATCCCCTTACTAACAGAGAAATGTTTTAAAGACACTGAAATTGCAACAGAGGAAATTAAATGTAGGGATTCAATTACACAGATGACTGGGGGCAGTGAGAGTAGGACAGGGGGCCAGTGAGGTAGCTGTCGATTAGCAATAGCAGAAGCTGCCATCACCCCAAGCTAGACATACTAAGTGGACAGAAAGTTATCCAGAAATTTCTGGAGCCCAGAGTCTCACAGCAAGCTTGAAGCTATGAGGGAGACACACTGACCTTATTAAAATATGACAAATTCTGGAGAAAATTATATATTGTTGTTACATATTATGTCTGTTGAGCTGATGTAGAATAAATTATTGTAATAAAAGTTTACAAATACATTTGTTCTTTTCTTTGTCCTTTCTTAATTACCCAGTAATTATAGATAAAAGATCTTTTCCTTCTCCCCTGATTTCTCTAGGCACTTGATTAAGTTCTGATCAGAAGACATTCCCCACCACCTCAGAACATTCAGAATGTGGCTTTTCAAATGTGAGGTACTTCTAGTTTTGTATTAAAAAAATTACTACAAAAATAACTTTGTTTTCCAGCATGCTCAGCCCCTGGCCAGTTCGTCTGTGGCCTGACTGTTTTCATGGTTTTGGAACTTGATGTTCATTAACCATCTTGGCCTTTCTCTTCCCCTTACACTCCCTCCAACCTGGGTCAAATCACTAAATGTTCCGCCATAACTGTGGTGCCTTTTGATTCCTTTATACAAGGTGGGGTAAAAGTAGGTTTATAGGTGTTCGTGTGGAAAATACAATAATTCATAAATAATATTACAAAAAGAAACTTTATGTTTCACATACTCACAACTGTAAACTTACTTTTGCCCACCCTGTATTACCATTTTCACAAACAAAATTGCCTTTTATGGTTTTTTTGGCAGGAATTGTTGCCTCTGCTCTGAGAGACTCTTCTTGTTGACCTCCCCATGCAACTTTAAATTTCCCAAAGTATCTATTTCCATTTAAAATGGCTTCTATGATTGTAGACCAGAGCTTATTTAGGTAAGCATGCTTAGTGGAGAAAATAGTTTCTATTCCAGTCTTCTACTGCTCATTCTATGTTAATTGTATGAGATTGAGAAACATCTGAATGGAAGTACATTTTACACTCATGGGATGTTCTTTGAATTACCTCAGTCTAATAACAGCAGAAGTGATGAGCATGGTTACAGGGAATATGGGGATATAATCCAGCTCCGACATATACCTACCTGTGCTGGAACCATGGGCAACTCATTAAGCTTGCAATGTCTTAGTTTTTTCTTCTGTAAATATGAAAAAAGTGTCTTTCACATAGGTTCCTTAGATTAAACTAGATATTTATAAAATATATGGAACATAGTAAGTGCTTAATTGATGTCATCTATGGCACTATTCTTTTCTCCTCCTCCTCCTCCTCCTCCTCCTCCTCCTCCTCTTCTTCTTCTTCATTAGGAATTAGGACAAGAAGCATGGGAGGTTACAGCAAGAGGTAAGTTGTAGAAATGTGATCAGTGCTACAATTTGAAAGATGACAAAGTCATGAAAAGTATGAAGAAAAATGCCCCTAGAATAGTTTGTTTCCTGGATGTAGACATCAAAGAGGTTTAAGAGGTCTAACCTGATCACTGTGTCAAGCTTATTTCATATATCCATCATAGCATGCAATCCTTACTGCAAACTAATGGGTTAGATCTTCACACCTCAGTCTCTTCATTTCACACATGAAGAGACAAGGTTCAGGAAAACTAAGTATACAGCACAATGGAAAACATGAGGGCTATGAATTCATGCAGATGCAAGGTTTAATCCCAGGTCTGCTACTAACCAGTCACGTAGTATTGTGGAAGTCATATTATCTTTCAGGGCCACAGATTTTTCATGTGTAAGATGGGGATAAGACTACTCATACCTCTGAATTTGGTAATGATTCAAGATTCTTATATATACTGTGATGTTTCACATATGTAGCCTCTCAATAAATGGTTGTTATTTTTATTGCTGTTCTATAATCATTAGTACATAAACTAGTTTATCTGGTGTCCTGGCTAAGTGGAGTCACCTCATTACAAGCAGCCATAGAATTCTGAATTTCTCCTTCACAGTATCATATCTAAAGTCATGATTCCTCTGTGCTAGAAATAAAGTTATGTGAGGGTAAGAAGCATGTTTATCTTCCTCAGCATCATATCTTCAACGCCCATCTTGCACATTTAGGTGCTGAAAAATTATTGTGTATCTGACTGCTGATTTCAAAGCAGCATTCTGGGCAGAGAAGAATATCAGCTGCATGCAGTAGGGCAGTGCTCATGGTGAGCGTGCATATATTAAAAATAGTTGTGCATCTTCCATCATGAGCAAAATGCAGAGATTTCAGAGGAAGGGAGTGTTGCACATAAATTCTAGAAAATTGGAGCTAGGAGATCTGTCTTGAAGTGCCAGTGTATATTCTAAGACAATTTTTAGAATTGTTTACACTGCTTGATTTCTTCCATCTTTCTTCTCTATGTGTAGGTCTAGCTCAATAGTTTATCACTCTCACCACATCATGTTTCTACTCACAGGGAGGTCTTTTGTTCCCTTGGGTATAATTAGCAATCCCACACAGGAAATATGTGCAACAAAACAAATGCCATATCATATGTTTGTGTCTGTAGGGAGCAGACTGGGAGGGAACTGAAATTTAAAGCAGACCCTATCCAAGCAGGCTTCACTTTCCCTACCTTAACAAAAGCTTTACAAGTTCAATGTATAATTTACAGGTTTCCACATGAATAAGAAAAACAAGTGTAACTCCCATTAGTAGATGAATATACACCCTTTTTCACTGGGATAGTCCCAGTTTTCCTGAGATAATACTAGGCATGCCTATCATTCTAGAGTAATTATTATCTTTTAGATCAATCTAGAATTTCCAATGACAAAATGCCTAAAGTTAAGTAAACAAACGTTTTAAACTCTCATATTTAGAAAGCCCTGCAAACCAAATGAGTTGGGAAATAACTTGGGAAAGATGAATAACTTTGGGAATAGCAGATTTTTGAAATGCCTAATAACCATAGAAGACCACAAAGAAGTCACAGAATCAGGATGTGGGGAAAGTGAGGGGAGAAAGTAATAGCCAACATTTGTTTGTGGCCCTCTTTTATGAGGATCTATATCATTTTTCTCTCTCCTTCATCTGTTTGGTAGACACTGATCTCTCTTTAGATTTGCATCAGACACTGAGGGTTGTTTAGTCAAAAATCCATGGGGAGGCGCTGTGTTCAAAAAGGTATACTCGGCTTCAAGAGTAGAACCTATGTAACGTGTCACTCAAGAGAATGCTGCTCCCTTTTACTATGTATGGGTTTGGAGTAGCATATGATTGGATTTTTACCAACATGGCCTGAAAGTATGTGCATGGAAGTGCTCTGGGAGAGATTTTCTTCCCCAATCAAAAGAAAAAAATATTGGAAGAAGTCTCCTTTCCTTCCTGCCTTTGGACTTTGACATGTAATTAGGTAGCACTTGGTGCTGTGTTGGCCATCTTTTAATTGTGAGGCAAAAGTCAAGAGAATGAAAATCAGAATTCTTCCTCAAGAATTTTGACTTGTAATAAAGTAATTCTAGCTCAACTGAACTAGTCTTTGTTTAAAAAGAAAGAAAGAAAGAAAGAAAGAAAGAAAGAAAGAAAGAAAGAAAGAAAGAAAGAAAGAGAGAGAAAGAAAGAAAGAAAGAAAGAAAGAAAGAAAGAAAGAAAGAAAGAAAGAAAGAAAGAAAGAAAGAAAGAAAGAAAAAAGAAAAAAGAAAAAAGAAAAAAGAAAAAATGAACAGAAAAAAGAAAAAGTGAACCCTGGACCTGAAACTGACAGCAACATGAGGCAAATGCTACCTGTAGGCATAGAATCTTCAGTGGTTTCCTATCTCATCTGAAGTGAAAAAAAAAAAAAAAGTTTTACCACTGCCTGAATGACCCTACATGAGCTGTCCCTGATTTTCAGTCTAATCTCAGCTCTCATTTGCTTTTCATTGCTCATACTGGTTCAAAAATACAGAATTCCTTGCAGTCCCAGAGAACAAGCCTCAAATCTCCTTATTTGCTGTTAGAGATTCCTGGATGGCTTACTTTCTTACTTAATACAATAGAGGCTTTTCCTTAAATTATAATAAATAAATAAATATATATATATCACTTTGTATTCTATTCTGTTATTATGATATATATTTCCTTTATAAAATCCATTGATTGACATTTCATGCATTATTTTATATATTTTATTACATAGATTGTTGTTAGTCTGCATAGACACTCATAGAAAATCTGTTATATTAGGGTCTTTGTGCTTCGTTAAAATTTTCCCACAGCCTAGAAAAATGCACAGCTAAGACTAGTTACCAATATATCTGCTGAACGAATGAATACATGAATGACTCAGTGATAATTTTTCTGCCACTCCCATGTTGACTTGAGTTCTCTATCCACTAAGCACTTCTATATCCAGCTGTAAGTAGATGAATAAAAACTACCACGCTTCTTACCTCCCTCCTTTTTGAGGAAGAAAAAAGAACAATAAAGTCACTTAGAATAACGAGCTTCAAGTCTCTGCACAATTTTACTTTTGATTCTATTTGTGATAAGCATCTGGGTCAAAGACCCAACTACAAAGAAAATATAAGGGAGATTCATTGGTGTTTTGAAATTTTATCCTGAAGCTGTACACATACCATTTCTGCAGGGCATATGTAAGCCATTTTGAATCACTATTTGGGCTTCTGTGTCTCTCCATTGTGTGCTATGTGGACCCAAAATCCCCAGTGAGGACAATGCTCATTAATCATCCTTGTTACACAGCCACAAATTTAAATCTTCAAGGTTATAGAAAAGTTCAAAAAAACAGTTACTTTAGATTTTACTCATATGGTAGTGTTTCCTTTTAGCCACTGCCATGGTCTGAATTGTTATGTCCCCTCAAAATTCATATGCTGAAGATCTAATGCCCACAGTGATGTTATTAGGAGGTTGGGGCTTCAGAAAGTGAATTAGGTCATGCGTGAAAAACCTTCGTGAATGGGATTAGTTGCTTATAAAAGGGGCTCTAGAGAGATTCTTAGTTCCTCCTTCTACCATGTGAGGATATAGCAAGAGATCTGTCACCAAGGCCCTCACTCAACCACACTGACACCCTAATCTTCAACTTCAGCCCCCAGAACTGTGAGAAATGGATTTCTGATGTTTATAAACAACCCGACTGTGGTATTTGTTAAAGCAACTCAAATGGGCTAAAATAGCACTGGGTTGGAAGAAATGAGTGAAAGATTCTGGACTCAATCACCTCACATCATCACTACCCTCTGATTCTGACCCTGTGGTGAATTTGACTTTATCTTCTTTATTTTATTTTTTTTTTACTTTATCTTCTTTAAGACTTCATGCCCCATATATAAGATCTCTGTGTCTAGCTGGTCAATCTTATTTCCAAGAACTATCCACTCAATTCTGGTTGTTAAAGTGAAAACAGCAGGGTCTCTCAAGAAACGACCCTTCCTATAAAAATATGTCAAAGTCTTCTGAATCCCCACCACACTTGGAAAGCATTACAAACATCCAGAAGTCATTTTCACTAGTTAGTCAACCAGTTTCCACTATCGGGGAAATCTACCCAAGAAAACTTAATCAGCATATTCAAGAAATGTGTGGTTTTGGTTAGAAGTCCCTGATTAACCATGGAATTTAAGTTTTGAGAATTCCTTAAGATAAAATAGATGTCTATCTTGTTTTAACCCATGTGTCCCAAACATACTTGACCACAAAACAATTTTTTTTCAGTCACACATGGAAAATACTGAGTTGGTCCACTTAATCTTTCTTTGATAGCTAAGGAAAATATTACCAAGGAGTCATCACTTGCTGATACTGATAATTAAACTATTAAAGGACTATACAGTTTTAAATTAGCAAAATAAACTATACTTATCTCAAGGCATATTATAAAAGTTGCTTTTTAAAATTCACACCCCAAATTGCTTTGCATTTTGAGACCTTGCTTATTCTATTAAAATTAAATTATTAAGATAAGCTAGAGTCTAATTAACCAAGATTGTACTTTAAATGTCTTAGCATCCTGCCATGTCACATGTAAAATAAAGAAGTATGTTAATAAATGTACAGAATAATACTTTTAGGAATAAAGAATGCATAAGAAAAATAAAATACATTTATAGGTCTCTAAGGAAAGATTTCCATCATGGAAGAAAAAGCATCAAAAAATAGTCATAGAGGGGATAACAATATATCCTATAGACATTATATCAGTACTTGTTTCAAAAATACCCAATAAGACCAGTTAGGATTGGACATAGCTGATTTTTCTCTACTATCTCCTGGCATAAAATTAAGTTGACTCTTTCTGAAACTGCCTATCTTCACACAAGTTTAGCACTTTGATTCTTTTCCATAAGGGTTCAGTAATGCTATTTCAAAAATGCGATGTAAATCCCTAGAGCCCCTTTCACTGAAGCCTTGCACACTTGAATGCTGCTGACTGATCTAATCTTGTAGAGTGGAGCAGATAGATAAACTCCAGAAGGACTTGATAGATGTTGTTCATTACACTAGTTTGGCCTGGGCAAAAATCATTGATTTTGAAGTGCCAAGATATTTTTCCCTGGTACCCCAAGGAAGTCTTCCAGAACCAATAGAAAACTTGTAGGCAGAAATATAAGTAAAAGAGTTTACATATTTTATGAGGAGGCTCAGAGTCAAATTTTCAATATGCCTTTAATGATCATATAAAATTTTGTGGTATTCATTTTGATTAAGTTTATTATTTTATTATTATCTTTTTTGTCTTTACAAAATCTACTTATGTTGTTCTTATCAAGCTCCTCACATCTTTTGAAATTAACTAGGGGAGTACATTTAACCACAGGTGAATTTGCTCTATTTTGTTTTTTCTATATTCAAAAAGAAGACTTTGTCTAACTGACCAATGTTTTATTATAATTGTGCACTTAATCTTTATTATTTATTCAGAGTTTATAATTAGTAATAAGAAACTAAAAAGAATCATCACTGTTTTAAATGACACATTCTCTCTTGGCAGGGTAAGACATTTTTATATATTCAGTTCAACATTTCTTACAGATTACTGCAGTAGGCAATAGGAAGAAATAAGCATTTACTAAGCTTGTATCCTATATCAGATACTTGACACATTTATTTCATTTAGTATACAGAACAACCCTTGCAGGTATATAGTATGGTTTCCATTTTAATATCAGGAAACACAATCAGACAAGTTAAAGAATATTCCAAAGTCACTTAGCTCATTTCCTAGTTACAAAAAACTCTTATGGGGACTAGGTGTGCAAACTCCATGGCTCAAGCTCTTTCCCTTATGTTTACTAATAACAACACAAGGTGTCCCTTCATTAGGTGTGATATTATTTTTTGTTGCAAGTCATAGGAAACAACCAGTGTGGGCTGACATAGTAGGGATGGATAGGCTGAGCTAATAGGTGGGATTTGAGCTGAGCTTCAAAGGATGGGTCGCACTTGCATAGGCAGAAAATCATCAAGAGGACTCAAGGCCAGTAGCTCTGGCCTAGGCAGACACAGAGCCACAGGAACAAGCACAGCACGTCTGGGGGTCAGCGAGGGGCCATTTTTGTGGAGGGAAGCATTCCATTTTAGAATCAATATAATGGGGACCTATGAGTCCTGGATTATCTTAACGCTATATTAACATGCCATCCCTTGTAGATAAATGAAAATAAAAATGATGATGACAGTAATACTGGCAGTACACTGTTTGCTAATTAGTACAATAAGTACATGCACCATTTGATGTGATCTTCACAATAGCAAAAGAGTACTATTATGTATATTTTGCAGTTAAGGAAATTAAGGTTTACAAATTAACATCTTTAATCTTAATCAGGATCATATGAGAGCAAGCCCCATTCTTTCCTACCAGATACTACTGCCTCCTAATGTAAATTGGCTTTTGAGAGTTACATCAAGAGATAAAGCCAGACACAAGTGAAATTGTAGTTGTCAAAACACACTAGAGTTTGCAGACTTATTAAATAATAATACTGAAAAAATTTTAGAGAACTTTGCCAATGACATAGTAAGATGTAACCTCTTTTATATAACTGAGGCCCAAAGAAGTTAATTGTCCATATTCATAGGGCAAGCCAAGAACATAATAGTAATGTCTAGACTTCCGATCTAGTACTTCTTCCATTGTTTTTACTCTGAGTCAAAACACCTTTCAGAAATATTTCCTCTGCTCCCTTTTTTTTTTGTTTTTTAGCCTAAAATTACAGAATATAATAGTTTTATAGGGATCCCTTTGTCAAAATCACCTTTACATTTCAACAAAGAGATGCTGCCTATCCCTGTGCAATTAATATTTTTGTAGTTATATGTATTTATTAAATAAATCACACTACGACTTGGATGCCTTCTTCCAAAAGAGTTACATTACACAAATCATAAAATTGAGATATATTTTGCAGTTTGATCTCTAATATTTTTAATTAAAAAAAAGTGAGAACTGCCTCGTGAATTTGCCTCAAGTGAGAAAACTAAATCATTGTTGGATGATGTAACTAATAATAATCTCTGGCCCAGGGGAGAAAATTACAAGGGTCAAAACCCCTCTTCTGCTTGAAACAGAAGCCCAGTTACAGAAAATCTTTTTAGTCTGTATTCACTCAAAATAGGGATAAGGGCAGCTATTTGGGAGCAAATAAAATATAAACTAAATATTTTATTTAAAAAAGATATCCCACAAGGAGATGGGTAAACTAGTATGTGTTAATATCTGAATTTTTAAATATTGTTTAGGGAGAAGAAGGAGAATAAGTGAGAAGAAAAGGTAAAATAAAAAAAAATGTTAACTAATCTACATGTCATTTTTCCCTCCTGAACTTTTGACATGTTATTCATTTTTAGGTGCATTATATTTTCTTTGTTCCAGGAAAGTACCTTTTACATTCTTTATCTTGAAATACTTATTAATAACATCCCACTTAACTCAGAGTTCACTGGTTTTGGTGATGAGTAATGTGATCCCTTTTCTTATTTTGAGAGAACTCCAGTTAAGCAGGCATTAGATAAAGCAGGCACAGAGAATTTCAAAGGGGTCCTGTCACCAGGTCTGGGACATGAGGAGACAGGATGCAATTAGAAAGGATGAAGAAGAGGGTAAATCTCTAATCTTCACAGCTCATTTCACATAATTTTAACATCGCGGAAGAACGCACCTCTACTTTTGTTACATGACCAACATGTCTCTGTTATCACTATAATTTGAGGGGAAGTGTTTTATTTTGGGATCATAAGGTTGCCAATAAGTAGTTCTCATACCTCTATTTTAAGTAAAAGAAAATTTCATTCATCTTTGGTCATTGTAAACAGTCACGGAAAATTTTTGTTGAAAGAAAATAGCAATTGGGTAAAGAACGTCAAATATATGGTAATAGAGGAAAACTAGACTTTTAGTGATGGGTGTGTAATACAGTATACAGACAATATATGGAATGATAGGTAATATTGTACACCTGAAATGCATATGAATTAACTAATGTTTCCCCAATAGAAAATCAAATTGGGCCCTCTACACATTTCAGGGAAAAGGAAAGTAAATTCGATTTAAGAAGGTAGATGTGGAATTAGAAAAAGATGTGATTAGATTAGGAGAAAGAGCTAAAATAAAAGGTCAGAGTAAAGAGATTAAGATTTAAATTAAGGAATTGGGTAAATGATAAAGGGCCCAGGCCAGTGGTGTTAATATTTTGAACATTGACTAATTCAGAGTAATTTGAGCCCATGTGATACAAGGTAGAACAAAAGTAGGTTTACTGCTGTGCCTGTGGAAAATAATACTTGTTATTAATTAAATAATTAATATTTATTATTATTAATATATAATAATATATGGATAGAGTGAGCTGTATATATTCTACAATCGTAAACCTACTTTTGCCTCACCTTGTATATTATATTGTGAATGAATTTCTGAGAACAACATCAGATATCTGCCTTATATAAAAATAGTGGTACCCTCAGACAAAAGTAGTAGTAGTGGATAATGTGAATGAAGATTGCTCATAAAGAAGAAAAAAAACATGAGGGGAAGTTTTTCTTTCTTTATTTATTTTTACTATTTATTTATTGTTTTTTAATTATTATTTTTTACTTATTTAAATTTGTTGTTCTGGTACAGTTTTCTGTCTTTTACTCACATCCCAGCCCTCTGCCCCAGCCCTCCCCACCTCTGTCCCATTTCCACCCCCCAATAGTTTTTATCCATATGTCCTTTATACTTCTTCCTGTAAACTCTCCCCCTTTTTCCCTGAAATTCCCACCCCTCTCCCCTCTGGTGACTATCAGTTTGTTCTCAATTTCAGTGTCATTGATTATATTTTGATTGTTTGCTTGTTTTGTTGATTAGGTTCCTGTTAAAGGTGAAATCATACGGTATTTGTCTTTCACCTCCTGGCTTATTTCGCTTAGCATAATGCTCTCCAGTTCCATCAATGCTGTTGCAAAGGGTAAGAGCTCCTTCTTTCTTTCTGCTGCATAGAATTACATTGTGTAAATTTACCATAGTTTTTTGATTCATTCATTTACTGATGGGCACCTAGGTTGCTTCCAACACTTGGCTATTGTAAATTGTGCTGCTATGAACATAGGGGTGCATAGGGTCTTTTTGACTGGTGTTTCAGGGTTCTTAGGATATAATCCTACCAGTAGAATTGCTGGGTCAAAAGGTAGATCCATTTTTAGTTTTCTGAGAAAATTCCATACTGCTTTCCATAGTGGTTGTACCAGTCTGCAATCCTACCAACAGTGCACTAGGGTCCCCTTTTCTCCACAACCTCTCCAACACTTGTTGTTTGTTGCTGTGTTTATAATGGCCATTCTGACCAGTGTGAAGTGGTATCTCATTGTGGTTTTAATTTGCATCTATATGATAGCTAGCAATACTGAGCATCTTTTCATGTGTCTCTGGATCCTCTGTATGTCCTCCTTGGCAGAGTGTCTATTCAAGTCCTTTGCCCATTTTTTAATTGGATTGCTTGTCTTCTTAGAGTGGAGTCATATAAATTCTTTATATATTTTGGAGATTAAAACCTTGTCTGAGGTATCATTGGCAAATGTGTTTTCCCATACAGTTGGTTCTCTTTTTATTTTAATACTGTTTT
>PVKU01013868.1:0-26207 GCA_004027475.1 Anoura caudifer
ATATTTTGGAGATTAAACCCTTGTCTGAGGTATCATTGGCAAATATGTTTTCCCATACAGTTGGTTCTCTTTTTATTTTAATACTGTTTTCTTTAGCTGTGCAGAAGCTTTTTATTTTGATGAGATCCCATTTGTTTATTCTTTCCTTTATGTCCCTTGCTTTAGGGGACATATCAGTAAAAATGTTGCTGCATGAAATGTCTAAGATTTTCCTAGTGTGTTCTCGTCTAGGATGTTAATGGTGTCACGGCTTATATTTAAATCTTTTATCCACCTTGAGTTTATTTTTGTGTATGGTATAAGCTGGTGCTCGAGTTTCATTTTTTTTGCACGTAGCTGTCCAGTTCTCCCAACACCACTTGTTGAACAGGCTACCTTTACTCCATTTTATGTTGCTGCCTCCTTTGTCAAATATTAATTGACCATAGAGAATTGGGTTTATTTCTGGGCTCTCTGTTCTATTCCACTGGTCCATGTTCCTGTTTTTGTGCCAGTACCAGGCTGTGTTGTTTACAGTGGCCTTATAATACAATTTGGTGTCAGGTATTGTGATCTCTCCTACTTTGCTCTTCTTTCTCAAAATTGCTGCAGCTATTCAAGGTTCTTATGATTCCATATAAATTTTTGAAGTGTTTGTTCTATATCTGTGAAATATGCCATTGGTAATTTGATAGGCATTGCATTGAATCTGTAAATTGCTTTGGGTAGTATGGACATTTTAATTATGTTAATTCTTCGAATCCATGAACATGGTATACATTTCCATTTGTTTCTGTCTTCCTTGATTTCTTTCTTCAGTGTTGTATAGCTTTTTGAGTATATATGTTTTACTTCCTTGGTTAGGTTTATTCCTAGGTATTTTATTTTTCATTTTGCTATATCAAATGGGATTTTATCCTTGACTTCTGCTTCTGCTCTTTCGTTGTTGGTATACAAAAATGCCTTTGATTTCTGGATATTGACTTTGTATCCTGCTGTTTGGCCAAATTCATTTATTAGGTTGAGCAGCCTTTTGGCCAAGTCTATAGGATTTTCTATGTACACTATCATGTCATCTGCAAACAATGATAGCTTTGTTTCCTCCTTTCCCATTTGGATGCCTTTTATTTCCTTTTCTTGTCTAATTGCTGTGGCTAAGACTTCCAATACTTTATTGAATAGAAGTGGTGAAAGTGGACAACCTTGTCTTGTTCCTGATCTTAGTGGAAAAGATTTTAGTTTTTGCCCATTGAGTATGATGGCAGCTGTAGGTCTCTCATATATGGCCTTGATTATGTTGAGTAATGCTCCCACTATTCCCACTTTGCAGAGTGTTTTTATCATAAATAGTGTTGTACCTTATCAAATGCTTTTTCTGCATCTATTGATATGATCATGTGATTTTTGTCTTTGCTTTTGTTTATGCGATGTATTATGTTTACTGATTTGCAAATGTTGAACCAACCTTGCATCCCTAGGATGAATCCCACTTGGTCATGGTATATGATCTTTTTAATGTATTGTTGGATGCAGTTTGCCAATATTTTGTTGAGAATTTTAGCATCTATGTTTATCAGTGATATGGGCCTAAAGTTTTCTTTCTTTGTTGTATCTTTATCTGGTTTGGGGATTAGAATGATGCTGGCTTCATAAAAAGAGTTTGGGAGTCTTCCACCATTTTGGATTTTTTGGAATAGTCTATGAATGATAGGGGTTTGCTCTTCTTAAATGCTTTGTAAAATTCTCCTGTGAAACCACCCGGTCCTGGGATTTTGTGTGTTGGGAATTTTTTGTTTACAGCTTCTATTTCATCTGCTGTTATTGGTCTATTCAGGCTTTCTGCTTCTTCTTCATTGAGTTTTGGGAGATTATATTTTTCTAGAAACTTGTCCATTTCACCTAGGTTTTCAAGTTTCTTTTCATACAGTTCTTCATAGTAATTTCTTACACTCCTTTGTATTTCTGTGGTGTCAACTGTAATCTCTCCTCTTTCATTTCTGATTGTGTTTATTTGGGTCCTCTCTCCTTTTTCTTGATGAGCCTGCTTAAAGGCTTGTCAATTTTGTTTATCTTTTCAAAGAACCAGCTCCTGGATTCACTGATCCTTAGAATTGTGCTTTTTGTCTCTATGTCATTTAATTCTGCTCTGATCTTGGTTATTTCCTTCCTTCTACTTGCTCTGGGCTGTCTTTGTTGTTGTTCCTCAAATTCTTGTAGGTGTAGGGTTAAGTTGTTTGTTTGAAATGTTTCTATCTTTTTTAGGTAGGCCTGTATGCTATGAACTTCCCTCTGAGGACAGCCTTTGCTGTGTGACATGAGTTTTGGGTCGTTGTGAGTTCATTTTCATTTGTTTCCAGAAACTTTTTGATTTCTTCCCTAATTCCATTCTCGACCCATTCATTATTTAATAACATGCTATTCAATCTCCATGATTTTGAGGATTTTGTGTTTTCCCCTTGGGATTGGTTTCTAGTTTCAGTCTCTTGTGGTCAGAGAAAATGCTTCGTATGATTTCCATTTTCTTGAATTTGTTGAGGTTTATTTTGTGTCCTATCATATGGTCGTCTTTGAAAATGTTCCATGTGCATTAGAAAAGAATGTGTATTTAGTTTCTTTGGGATGAAGGGCTCTCTATATATCAGTTAAGTTCATTTCATCCAGAATGTTGTTCAATGCCACAATATCTTTGTTGATTTTTTATTTGGAAGATCTGTCCATTTTTGTCACTGGGGTGTTAAAATCCCCTACTATAATTGTGTTGCTGTCAATAGCTTTCTTGAAATCCTTTAAGATTTTATTTATGTATTTAGATGCTCCTATGTTGGGTGCATATATATTTGCAATGTTTATGTCTTCTTGCTGGATTCTTCCCTTGAGTATTATGAAGTGACCTTCTGGGTCTCTCTTTATGGCGGGTCTTTTAAAGTCTATTTTGTCTGATATGATTACTGCAACCCTGGCTTTTTTTCCTGTCCATTTGCTTGGAAAATTTGTTCCAGCCCTTCACTTTGAGTCTGTGTAGGTCTTTTGTCCTGAAGTGGGTCTCTTGTAGGCAGCATATGTGTGGGTCATGCTTTCTCATCCATTCAGCTATTCTATGCCTGTTGATTGGAGTATTTAATCCATTTACATTTAAGGTTATTATTGATAGGTACTGATTCATTGCCATTTTTGTACCTATGTTCCTCTCTCTCTCTCTCTCTCTCTCCCCCTTTTCCTTCCTTTCCTTAAAACAGTCCCTTCAGCATCTCTTGCAGAACTGGTTTGGTGGAGGTGTATTCTTTTAGACTTCTTTTGTCTGGGAAGCTCCTTATTTGGCCTTCTATCTTTATTGAAAGCCTTGCTTGGTAAAGTAGTCTTGGTTGCAGGCCTTTGGGTTTCATTACTTGGAATATTTCCTTCCATTCTCTTCTAGCTTGGTGCATTTCCATTGAGAAGTCAGCTGCTAGCCTTATCGGGGCTCCCTTGTATGTTACTTCCTTTTCCTCCTTTGCTGCCTTTAAGATTCTCTCTTTGTCTTGGAATTTTGCCATTTTAATTTTGATGTGTCTTGAAGTGGGCCTCTTTGGGTTCCTCTTGATTGGGACTCTCTGTGTTTCCTGGATTTGTGTGACTCTTTCTCTCATCAAATTAGGGAAGTTTTCCATCATTACTTTTTCAAATAGGTTTTCTATCCCTTGCTCTTCTTCTTCTCCTTCTGGTATCCCCATTATACAGATATTATTATGTTTCATATTGTCTTGCATATCTCTTAATCCATCTTCATTCTTTTTGAGCCTCTTTTCCTTTTCTTGCTCTTTCTGGATGTTTTTCTCTACTTGGTCCTCCAATTCACTAATCCGATCTTCTGCTTCATTGATTCTGCTTTTCATTCCTTCCACTGTGTTCTTCAGTTCAGAAATTGTACTCTTCGTTTCCTCTTGGCCCTTGTTGGTAGTTTCTTTTCCCTTTTTCATGTTGATATAGTTTGTAGTGAGTTAATCGTAGCTTCCCTGTAGTTTCTGGTAGCTCATTGAGAGCTTGTGGAGCTTCCTGAGAACCATTGTTTTGAACTCAAAATCTGATAGTTGAGTTATCTCTGTTTCGTTTAGCATTCTTTCTAGGGCTTCCTCCTTTCTTTGCATTTGGGGATTATTTTTTTGTCTTCCCGTTGTTTTTGAGGTTCTTCTTATTAGCCTTAGCCTCTTAAATTGGTCTGTTCTGGCTCCCTGGGTTTATGGTGTGAACTTTTGTGGTAGAATACCTGTGAGATTCAGTGGTGCTGTCTCCTTCAGGTATCCTGGTGTTCACAGGTTCCACTGTCTTATCTGTTGAAATACCCCCTCCTTGGGACCAACTCTGTTTTTTTTTCACAGTTCCAGGGTTGTTTTTTTTTGTTGTTGTTTGTTTTGTTTTTGTTTTACTTGTGGGTATTTAAAAAGAGAAAAGAGGAAAAATGGAAAGAGAAGAAAGAAGAGAAGAAAGAAAAAGAAAAAAAAAGGAAGGAAGAAGAGATAAAATTGGAAAGAAAGGAAGCAGGAATAAGACAAGAAGGAAGATATGAGAAGCAAAGGGCATTGAGGGGTAAAAAAAATAAAAATGATAGAGAAAATTAAGATTTAAAAAGAGAAAAAAGAAAAAAGAATAAAAGCAACAAGAAAAAAGAAAAAAGAAAAAAAAAAAAACAACTCTTACTGTTTTCAGTCTTGTGGATCTGGTGTTTCTGGTCTTGCTGGCTGCAATGGCCTAGGGGTGACAGTATTACTTTTCACCCTGTTCAGCGGTCAGTTATCTTTGTGCTACTGTCCTCAGAGTTAGCCCTGGGCCTCTCCTCCCAGGTCCTCAGGTGTATGTTCTGAGGAAGCCTGTGCCAACCCCAGTTGCATGCAGGTGCCTATGATCTCGCAGCCACCTTTGGTCACACACAGGTGCCAATCCTCGCTCAATCATCCCTGATGGCAGGCTCGGACAGTCGCATGAGCTCAGGTGAGCTGCCGTCCTTCAGGTGCCTGGCTCCTACGAGGTCAGGCACGCGCCTGTCTCAATAGCGCCGGACCCAAAGTTCCCGCGAACTCAGATGTGTGGCTGTCTCAAATGCGCTGGCCGCCAACAATCAGGCGAGCTCTGGTATGCAGTCCTCCCTGGGATATACATGGGTGTTCACACCCCCAGCTTGTCTGCCACTGAGACCCCAACTCCTCTCTGTGAGATTTCAAGCAACTGGGTTTATCCCAGTGCACCTAAAACTTTGTTTGGCTGGGGAGGGAACGGTTGACCCAGCTCCCTCCCTAATCTTGTGGCGAGCCTGGTGAGCACCAGCCGGGGCCTCAGTCCCCACCCTGGTGTTCACACTGCCCCTTGGGCTCTTATTGTTCTGAAGTGCTCTCCTTACCATCTGGTTTTTCAATGTCCACTACAATTTTTGATCTCCTGTTTTCAAATATGCTGTGTTTCTGATGGCTGTTTGCTCTGTTCCAATGTAAATTGGCCAGGATTTTCTCCTGTGTGTAGGGGGAAGTGAAATGTGCTCCTTCCTACCACGCTGCCATCTTCCATCCCCCCATAAGTAATTTTTCTATTCATCAGGTACCTTTACCATCTATATGAGTTTCTTACAGTTGCTACAACAAAGTTTCGCATACTGGGTAGCTTCTTAAAACAACAGAAATTTATTCTATCACAATTCTGGAGGCTAGAAGTATAGAATCAAGGTATAGCAGGGTCAAGTTCTCTCTGAAGTCCCTAGAGGAGGAACTATTATGTGACTTTTCTAGCTTCTGGTGATGTCTGGCAATCCTTGGTGTTTCTTGACTTGTGGATGTATTACTGCAACCACTGTTTCCATCTGTTTGATTGTGTCCAAATTTCCCATGTCTTATGAGGATCAGAGCCCATCCTGATTGCAATTGCAAAGACCCTGTTTCCATATAATGTCACGTTACAGGTTCTGGGTAAACATCAATTGGGGGGATGCCATCCAACACAAATACTGTCTCACTCACATCATTATATAAACACAATGCTCTTTCATGTCAAAAAGTGTGCTCTTTACCCCATTTTCTCTATTTATCTTGTTTATTTGCACAGAACTCCTTAAGGCAGTGTTCATATTTGCAGTCCCCAATATGTTTCCCTTCACTCTTAGTTATAACCACCCCAACTGCTTCTTTCCAGATGATGAATGGCCTGTATGTTGCTGGTTTCAGTGGTCAGTACTCAATTTTTATTTATTTGACTCGTGATGGCATTTGATTGTTTTCTTCATATACTTTCTTTACTTGGCTTCTATGATACTAATGTATCTTGATTTTTCTCAAATTACACTGGATGCCTCTTCCCAATTTTTTGAATTTTATTTTTAATAGCAGTATGCATTCAGTATTATTTTGCATTACTTTTGGGTGTACAGCATAATGGCTAGACAATCAGGTACTCTGTAGTGTTCTGTCCTATATTTCCATTACCCACATGACACCATACATAGTTATTATAGCTGTATTTTATGCCCCTATGACTCTTTGGTAACCACCAATCTGTACTCCTCTATCCCTTCACCTTGGTCCCCTCATCCACCAGTGTCCTGTCTCTGTTAATACAACTTTGCAGAGCCGGCACAGCCAGTTCTTTTGCAGTTGGAGGATACTTAAATCATTACAGAATAAGAGTTTTTATGCTGGCACTGAAATCTTAGTCAGGACTCTATTTCAATGTGAATAGACTATTCAAAGTAATTTCCTATAAATGCAAATAACCATATTTTTATGGATTTCATTTATTAAGAAGCTCAATGAAACCAGGCACCTGTGGCTTTTCCTATCCTACAAGGACAGAAAAAGCCCACCCATGTGTTACTTTCTGTTCTGAGCTTAAATCTGAAATTTGTTTTACTTTTAAAAAGGTTTTGTCTAACTTCCAGCCAAGATGGAGGCATAGGTAGACACACTGACACACTGTGCCTCCTAGCACAACCAGAAGAAGGACAACAACAATTTAGAAACCAAAAACATCCAGTACAGACAGAAAATTGAACTGTTTGGAAGACAGACAACCAAAGAGTGAAAGTAGACATATTCATCCAGACTGGTAGGAGGGGTGGAGTGGAGCGGCTGGGCAGAGAGGGGTCATGGCAAAGCGGTGAGCAAGGTAACAGCAGGTGGACCCATCGAGACGGCATGGAGCATGGTGCATGAGGTGGTTGGGGTGATCCCACATTCGCAAACAGATAAACCAGGTGAAACTGGGGAGCTAGGCAGACTGCATAGCCCAGGGTCCCAGTGTAGGGAAATAAAGCCTCAAAACACCAATCGAACACACCTGTGGGGGATGAGGTGCCTGGAGAGACTCCCAGCCTCACAGGAGAGTTTGTTGGAGAGACCCACGGGGTCCTAGAATGTACACAAACCCACCCACCTGGGAATCAGCACCAGAAGGTCCCAATTTGCTTGTGGGATGCAGGGGAAGTGACTGAAATATGGCAGAGAGCAGAGCAAGCACCATTGTCCCCCCTCAGACACCTTCCTCATATACAGCATCACAACCCACTGGGTCGCCCTGCCCTGGTGAGCACCAAAGGCTCCACCTCTCACTACATAACAGACATGCTTAGAGCAACAACAAAAAAAAGCCCAAATGAAAGAACAGATCAGAGCTCCAGAACAAATACAACTATGCAATGAAGAGATAGCCAGCCTATCAGATGCACAGTTCAAAACACTGGTAATCATAATGCTCACAGAATTGGTTGAATTTGGTCACAAATTAGATGAAAAAAATGAAGGCTAAACTAAGTGAAATAAAGGAAAATGTACAGGGAACCAATAGTGATGGGAAGGAAACTGGAATTCACATCAATGGAGTGGACCAGAAGGAAGAAAGAAACATCCAATCAGAAAAGAATGAAGAAACAAGAACTCAAAAAAAGTGAGGAGAGGCTTAGAAACATCCAGGACATCTTTAAACATTCCAACATCCAAATTATAGGGGTACCAGAAGGAGAAGAGGAAGAGCAACAAGTGGAGAAGTTATTTGGACAAATAATAAAGGAGAGCTTCCCCAATCTGGCAAAGGAAATAGACTTCCAGGAAGTCCAGGAAGCTCAGAAAGTCCCAAAGAAGTTGGACCCAAGGAGGAACACACCAAGGCACATCATAATTACGTTGGCCAAGATGAAAGATAAGGAGAGAAACTTAAAAGCAGCAAGAGAAAAGGAGGTAGTTGCTTACAAAGGAGTGCCCATAAGACTATCAGCTTATTTCTCAAAAGAGACCTTACAGGCAAGAAGGGGCTAGAAAGAAGTATTCCAAGTCAAGAAAGTCAAGGACCTACATCCAAGATTGCTCTATCCAGTAAAGCTGTCTTTTAGAATGGAAGGGCAGATAAAGTGTTTCTCAGATAAGGTCAAGTTAAAGGAGTTCATTATCACCAAGCCCTTATTATATGAAATGTTAAAGGGACTTATCTAAACAAACAACTAAAACAGGAGCAGAAACACAGAAATGGAGATCATACGGAGGATTAGCAACAGGGGAGTGGGAGGAGGAGGGAGGGGAAAAAGGTACAGAGAATAAGTAGCATACATGGTGGGTAGAAAATAGACAGGGGGAGGGCAAGAATAGTGTGGGAAAAGTAGAAGCTGAAGAACTTAAGACACATGGACATGAACTAAAGGGGGGAATGTGGGTGGGAGGGGGTGTGCAGTGTGGAGGGGAATGATGGAGAAATGGGACAACTGTAATAGCATAATCAATAAAACATAATTTAAAAAAGAAAAAGAAGATAAAAACAGGATCTGATAGCCTAAAGATTGGAAGAGCATGCATGAAAAGAGATAGTTGTAAAAATGAAGGGCCTTGCAAAAATCATGCTTCTTCAAAATATTCAACAAACATTTAATTTATGGTTCATGCTGCATAGGAGGCCTTGGAATGGGCAGAAGTAGTCCATATTCTCAGGGATTTTATAGTAATGTTAAAATTTTAAGCTTCAGCTAAATCTTCAACCAAATATTAGCAAAGCAGATCCAGCAATACATTAAAAACATAATACAACGTGATTAAATGGGATCTATTCCAGGGATCAAAGTTTGATACAATACTCACAAATTAATAAATGCAATATACCACATAAACAAAATGAAGAATAAAAACCATGTGATCATATCAATAGATGCAGAAAAAAGCATTTCATAAAACCCAGCACCATTTATGGTACAAACTCTCAATAAAGTGGAAATAGAGGGAATGTACTTCAATGTAATAAAGGCCATATATGACAAACTCATAGTCAACATCATACTCAAGGGGCAAAAACTAACTGGCTTAACCACTTTTGCCTTTTCATTTGCTAATATCCTTCTGCTGTGATGTGATGGGGGGCATTGACTCCTTTGCTGTAACTTGTACAGAGGGAGTGAGGACCATCTTGTAATGGGAGGAGAAATAAAATAAGGCCTGTCATGGCAGAAACCGTGGTTTTTGCTCCCCTTGAGAAAAAAAGCCATGATGTCGTCCTTTTCTTCCACTGGACTCGGTAGTCCATGTGTATGTTTTATTTCATCCATGATGATGTGGACACTACTAGCTGGTGTCCGCATCAATTTTCTCCTCCACCTGTAGCGACGCACTGCTAAATATTATAACTCTCAACTTGAGTCCACAATGCCACCTCACGGTAATATTCTTAGTCAAACTGGAAATCTTAAATACAGATTTCATGTCTGCTGTTATTAGTGAGACATGTTAAAGGGCCTCAACTAACAAAGGCATAAGTGTAGCATGTCTGTATACGTGTTGTGTGTGTGTGTGTGTAAAATTATATAATACATATATTTATACATATATATGCATACACACATTTTACCCATTTGTAATTATTTGTTTCTAAGCATTATTTAACAAGGCTGAATTTCATACAAAGAAAAGAATGACTTAAAAGTAGTCAAAAATAAAATGCACAAAATGAACTCAAAATAACAGTACATCTCCTTTTAATTCTAGACAGGTGTGGAAAAATCAGCATTGCTAATTTCTCATAAAATGATTTCTGTCTAAAACTGTTCTATATTTTTCTCAAGGTAAATTCAGTAACTGGAGCCAGGATGACTATAAAGCTGGTAATTATTTGATATTTAAGCATTACATTAAATACAATTGCTCATTTTGTTATGTGCATTCATTTTTCCCAATGACAGAAGAAAATGCAGAGACACTGGGGGGGGGGATAACCCCCAATAGTCCGATGAAGAAAAACATTGGTGGAAAGACTTCTTTTCAAAAGCATTATAAAAATGAAGTTATACTGTAAATAGAAAATGCTCTGCAAATGTAACATACCAAACCATCAACATCATTTCTTTAGTACAGAGAAGTAAAATGATATTGCTTCCTACAATCTGAAATTGATATAAAGAGAATAAAGAGAAAGTGACATATAGAATAGAAAGTTTATAATGCTTATTCAAGTTCTTCAGTTGACTGGCCTAAATATTTTCTATATATTTTCTTCTGTCCTCCTCTACTTTGCATATATGATTTAAGGCCTTTTTTACTTATACAATCTTGTTTACCCAAGTTCTTTTCCAAAAATTTAGAACTTCACTATGAACAGCAAATATTTATGAAAAATTATTTTGAATTTGCCCTGGTAAAAACATATAGTCACTTTTGGCCTAAGAAAGAGAATACTGACTCCACTAACAAATGTTTTTTAAAGTTTTATAGTTAACAAAGGCATGCCTTCTACATTCTAGGTACTATTCTAAGTTAGTTTATGAACAGTAAGTCAATGAATCATTTTGTTGCTATTAAAGGATGCAAATTCTGATTCATTACAAGTTCCTTCATTGTTTCTACAACAATAGATTATTATAATGAGATTTAATACATTTAAGTGCACTATAAAACTTTTGACATTTGCTTCCTTTCTGTTGACACATGTAGTTTTTCTTTAATAATTATTGAGTAGGATGAGAGCAAAGGGACAAGAGCCTTTGGCTGTCACTAGTTCTTTAGTATTGTCAATTATTTTAAAGGATCAATTTTTGGCTCATTATATAGATGATTGTAACATGAGACCTATGGGTGATGCCAGAACAGATCAAAGTGCCCAAACTGGCTTCACATTTTCTAATTCTGAAACAAGGGTGGTGAAAGTCTTGGACACCAGAAGAAAAATCTGTCAACTCCCTCACCAGCAGCTGTCACCTACAGTAAATCTTTTTATTGCTATTTGTGTATTCCCCGTCACACCTCTCTATCTCCCACACACTATGTCACCAGCTGCCACCATGTTTTTCTGCATCCAGTAGATCTCTCCAAACACGGTCCTACCGGCCTTTTCGATAAGTCAGGCATCACTATGTTGGTGATGGCAATATCCTCTGAAAATCAAAGTAAATATTTTATAACTGAAGTAGCAATACTTGCCTACATTTTCTAAAGACCTATTTTTTTTTTTAGGTGGAGGTACATAGGGATGGGGCTCACTGAATGTTCTAGCATGTAGGAAAAATATATCTGAATGGGATACTTATAAAGAATAAGGGTAACTAGACTTTTTTTCTTCACAGGGCCCCTGTGCCTAATGAGAAGTAGTAGAGAAATCAATCAACCAATTTATACACAAATAGTCAATAATATAGTCAGTGTGGTGAAGACTGTTAACATCTGTGCCTATTTGGTTCATCTCTCCTTTCATGAAAAGTATACTTTTATTTCCAACTTGCTGTTAAATGTCATACGACCATTCTGACCCATTTTTTTTAAGGATACATGCATTGTTTTTTCACTGAAGCATTTGTTTTTTTGGGTATCCGGGATCCCAGGATTAATTTAGTTACTGTAGCATAAACTAGCCTATTTTGACTAATATCATAGGTCACCAGTAACTAAAGAGTTCACCTGGACCTACTATTTCCATTGTCTGCCTCCCATAATAAGAATTTTAATGATTGGCCATTCTGTTTTCTAGATATTCTGCATGTCCAGCTGTGTCTTGTTACTCTAAGACCACTGAATCTTTATTCTGTCAATTTTGGAAAGGGTTTGCTGCCTTCACAGTTGGGTTAGTAGAAGGGAAATAATATAGAGAATTTTCTGTAAGTTTCTTTTAGCCTTTTAACCTCAGCCTGAGAGCCACAATGGTAACCACAGAAGTTTCACTGAGTGAAGTACTAGAGACTGCTGCCAGAGAATAGCGCTGCCTGATGTGACAAAAGAGGCAGAAGAAACAGAGGACCGATGTTAAAGTCTCGGGACCCACACTTCCTCTGCATTATGATCAGAAAATAAAATATAACCACAGATTGCACAGAAGACTAGTAAAAAACAGAATTGTTTTCTGAAGACATTATTGAATTATTTTCTTTCCTTAAAAAGGAAGTAAATAAAGTAAATTTGGAAGAATTCCCAGACTGCACATCTGCCTGCCTAAATTGCACCTGAGAAGTAGCAAACAAACAGATGGGAGTGAGGAGAATTAGAGAACAGTTTCTTTTGATTTTATGTGCCTATAATCACAATACCTTACCCCCTTCAAATAAAAGCTCTTTAGGTTGACAGACAGTCTTGTAAATGCAGACTGTAACACCTCTGTGTCAAACAAGTGGATACATGTGCAATAGTGGGTTTCCTAGACAGACAAGATAAACTATGCTGAGTTTCATATATGCACAACACTCTAGCTTCCATTGCCTCTTTCTCTAAACAAGTCATTAACTACAGTATACAGAAATAATATTGGTGTTATTAAACTTGTGTTCTTTGCTGCATTGGAGGGGATATCAGTCTCTCACCTTCAATTCCATGTCTTCTCTTGTTCTGCCCCTTTTCTCCTAAGCCAGCTCAGACATCATTTTTTTTTTTTAATTATGAGTCCCCTGAATGGGACAGAAACATTTCAAGCACATTTAGTGGTCAGTATTATTTTCTTTGTTTCTAAAAATCTTCGGTATCATTTAATGGATTTTGTGAGTTGAACAGATAAAAAATTCTAATAATATTGTGGAACCTTTGCAAATAAAACTAAAATATCATAGTATTATCTACCTTCTAAGGAGGGCAGCAAGAATTGTGAACTTGGCATTTAAAGGAAAGAGAATGTAAAAGAATGTATCATGACAAGTAGTTTTTTTGAGAATTAAAGTGTGTATAAGTACTTATTAATGTTTAAGAAATGCTAACTCCCCTGTTTTGGTAAAACTCAAAACAGGGGAGATTAAATATCAAAGCATATTAATAGAATTGTTAATAAAATATGAAATATCTCATCATTGCAATGGATCGGCAGCTTAAAATTGAGCTAAACAGGGATTAGCATCAGGTAAGGCTGACAGTGAATTAACTGACAATGGGAAATAATTTTCCAGCTTTGACTCAGATACTTGACTATTGTTCAACTTAATCATATATCATGGTATTGGATAGCATTAATGGATGCTATGCATCCAATTTATTAGCTAAGTTTCTTTTTTTCTGTCTCTATATGGTCAATAGCCATTTTTATGAAGTATACTGGAAATGTAAAGTGCACTGAGACCTGCCAAAAATAAATAATAATATTCTGACTCATTGTGACCATGAAATCTACCTTAAGAATAAGGAATGATGTTTAATAATTCTCTATAAATTATGAAATACCATGCAAAGTAAATATATGTTCACTTTAAATTAGATCAAACACATCTCATTCACATAAGATTTTACTTCTCTTTAATATTTTTTTAAAAATCAAATAGGCTTTTATACTTTTATATTGTATGATTATTGGACTTTCTACCAAAAAATTAAATTTCTTAAGTAAATGATTAAATTTAGACTAAAGACTTGGGTCCTTTGATCAGCATGGTAACAGAAAACTGATTTGACTGAATGTACCACACAGCAGAGCTAGCTTAATTGTCATTTGGAAGGAGTCTATGAATCAGACAGGTCAAAGAAGTTTTATTGCAGCTTACCATAGCTCATTTAAAATGCCCATGCTGTGAGGAGAAGACAGACATGAAAATTCCAATCTTATCACTCTCCCTTATTACATGTTTATTAAATTTGATTGCATTAAATAAAGGCACAGAAAATCACATTGACAAGTATCTTAGAAATCCATTTGCACAGAAGTCATGGATATGTACAATATTCATCTTAATAGGATTCATTGAAAGTAGCTGAAATGTACATACTCACACATATACACATACAATTTAGAATATCCCTCTCCCCCTGTTTGCCTGTGACAATCCTGGTTTTTGCACTAATATTTCTATATCTCAGGAAATGCCCTGTTTCTAGACAATTCAGGGTAGGCAGTTACTGTAAAACACACACATGCACAAACATAGTGCTGTCTGGTCTCACTTTGCATGTATAACCACAGTCTTTGAAAGAGTACTGTACACTTTTGGCTAAGGTAGAAAATCAGAAATAAACAATGAAAACATAACAAAATATATTAAATAACAGTTTCCAAGATATTGAATATCAGACAATAAAGATACTGATTTTTGAGATACAGGAAACAAGTCAGTTGAACCCAATGATTACCCAAGCTTATTGTCTTGAGTGGGTTCTGGGCTCTTGAGAAGCAAGGATATATGTAAGCAGAGAATCCTTCAAAAATCAGCTTTCCCAAGTTTGAGGTTTCTCAACTGTACAAAATCACTCTGTACCTAGTGTCCTGTGATGCTAACTTCCACATTCTTTCTATCTAGGGCTTTGATGGCATAAGCAACTAAAGCCCATCCTGCTTCCTGTGCCATGAGTGACAGAGTCCTTTGTATCTGACCTGGGTACTTCTTGTGCCAACATGTAGAAGACTGTGGCTAACTAGTAGGGTAAGATCCCAAGTCTTTCATATTTTTTGGCATAAAAGACAGTGAACAAATAAAAGTTTAGAAAGGACATAGCATCAGATTTCATAGAAAAAAACACTAAAAGCACAATTCATAAAAGAACAAATTAATAAATTGTGATTCATCAAAATGAAAAACTATTGCTGTTTAAAAATGCTGTTAAGAGAGGACAGAGGCAAGCTTTGTACCAGGAGAAATGCATTTGCAAATATTATATCTGATAAATTACTTGAATCCAGAATATATAAAGAATTGTTAAAACTCAAGAATAGAAAAATAATCAACCCAATTGAAGAATAGTAAAATATTGGAACAGATACTTCATCAGTGGAGACATACAGAGAATAAATATTTACATGAAAATATGCTAAACATCATTAGAAAAATACACATTAAACCTCAATGAGGTATAACTTATACCTGTTGGAACAGGAAAATTTGAAAAGACTGATTATACAAAGTACTGACAAGGATATAAAGGAAGTAGAACTCTCATATTCTGCTGGTGAAAACGTAAAGGGATACAACCATTTTGGAAAACATACATTTAACATATGATGCAGTCATTTTACTCTGAGCTATTTGCACAAGAGAAAAGACAGCATATGTCCACATAAAAACTTGCACAGGATATTCATAGCAGCTTTATTTGTAATATCCAAATTGGATAGAACTCATATGCCATCAACAGGTGAAGGAATATACAAATTGTGGCCTGCTTGTATAATGGATAATGAAATGGAATGAACTCTTTATCGATAAAGTAATTTAAAGGATCAAACAATTTATATATGCTGTAACATAAGTAAATATCAAAATAATTGTCATAATTTAAAGAGCAGATTAAAAACATAAAAATCAAATACTGTAGGACTACTAATTGTTTCAAATTAATAGAATTTGTGACAGAATGCAAGTAAGGGTCTGAGAATCTGAATAGGAAATCAATGAACACCTTACCACCTTCAAAACAGGAATCATGCAGCCAGATAACTCTCCCTACCAACATCAGATAGATTAAATAACCTCAAAGAAATTATAAATTTTCAAAATATTTAGAATTTCCAGGATAATGGTCAATTACTCAGGATATCAACTTAAAAATATACCATTAGAGAAGATGAACCTATGGATATAGTACTCGCAGCCAGATTTTTAGAGTTTCTCTGAAATATGAATGTACAGTCATAGCTTGTGATACACTCATGGAAAAATATCAAAAAAGGAAAAAGAGAACTCAAAAAGCTAAACATAATAAAATCATCTCAGAAAAAATAGAAAAAGAAAGCTCAAAGTAGATTTATGTTTAGAAACTTCTGATTGGTATACTGAAAAAATGTGAGATATTTCATCCATAAATAAGATTAGGATCCTTTAGTTAAGAAAACAAGATAAATGTTTTGAAACCTATAGAGAAACACAAATAAAGCTCACTGACACAAAAGCACAGACATAGTGTAAATGAGAACAAATATTTGATGTTTGGAGCAAGAACATAGGATATCCAACTTTCAAGTGAGAAAGATCACAGATTAAAGAGAAATGATCTCATTAAATAAATAGTGAAGATCTTCTTAGCGCTTAAGAATATGTCTCCAAATGCAAAGAGTACACTTCTGGAAACAAGAATGATAAATGCAAAAATAAAAAGACTTAACATAGTAGTCCTATGTCACCCTGAAATTTTACTACAAAGATAAATAGTAGATTGCTAAATCTGAAGGTCTAAGTCCTTACCTTAATTAATCTTTCATAAGCGTTTGGTCCCTGGTTCATTCCTTCTGTATATTTTTAGATTTTTAATTTTAGCTTTTTAAAAACAGCTATGTTGAAGTATAATATCCATTTCATTTTCAATATTCGTTTTTAAAATCCTTTAAAATCTTTACAGATGATGAAACCATTGACATTGTCTAAATTTATGGAAAGCATTATGCTAAGTGAAATAAACCAGGCAGTGAAAGACAAATACCATATGATCGCACCTTTAACAGCAACCTAAACAACAAACCAAACAAGCAAAATATAACCAAAGACCCTGAAATGGAGAACAGGCTGACAGTGAACAGAGAGGAGAGGGGAGGGAATTTCAGGGGAAAAGGGGATGGGTTTACAGGAACAAGTATAAAGGACACATGGACAAAAACTAGGGGTGGGTGGGAATGAGGGGGGGAAGTGGGGAGGACTGGGGGAGGTGGGCTGGGATGGGAGTAAAAGACAGAAAACTGCACTTGAACAACAATTAAAATAAAAATAAAACATTGCCATCAAACAAAAAATGAACTCTCCTAAATATTTCATATGAGATAAATTATACAACAGATATTCTTTTGTGTCTGGCATTTTTTGCTTAGCCTAGTGTTTTAGAGGTTCACCCATGCTATAGTATGTATCATTACTTTGTTCTTTTTTAAAAAATAATATTCTGTTGTATGGGTATACAATATTTTGTTTGCCCATTCATCTTTTTAAAACAATTGGGTTTTGTCCACTCTTTGGCTTTTATAAATAATGCTTCATTGACTATTTATGTACAGGTACTTGTATATGTTTGTTTTCATTTCTCTGGGAAAGATAACATAGAATTGAGAATGCTGGGTAATATGGCAATTTTATTTTTAACACTTTGAGGAACTGCCAAACTATTTTACAAAGTGTAGAATTTTACATTCCCACAAGAGGAAAAAGGAAAAGAAATATACTATTAAACCATCTTTTATAATTACCAACATGATTACCTCTTCCTGTATTCCTTTTTACTCAACATATTTGAATTACTGCTATGGGTCACTTCCTTTCAACCTGAAGAATTTCCTTTGCTACTTTGTGTAAGACAGGTCAGCATGCAAAAATTCTCAGGTTTTGTTCCAATAGTAATGGACTTACTCTTCATTTTTAAAGAATAGTTTTGCTGAATAGAGGATTCTTGGATGGCAGTTTTGTTTTGTTTTTCTTTGAATGCTCCATTCTAGGCTCTATTCTAGGCTTCTAGGCTCCATTTTTTCCTGATAAGAAGTTATAAAAAGTAGTTACTAGTTTTATTGTGGCTCTTTTCTTGTTGTTCAGTTGTTTATTTCTTTCTTCTTCTAAGGTTATATCTTTTTTTTTTTTTTTGCTTTTGACAATTTAATTATGATGTATTTGTGTAAGGATAATTTAAAAACAAATCCTGCTTGAAGTTTTTCTGTGCTTCTTGGATATATAGATTAATATATGGGGGAAGTTTTGGAAAGCATTCAGCTATTACTTTCTAAAATATTATCTCTTTCCAATTCTTTCTTTTTTCCCTTTTGCTACTAACATTGATGCACTTAACAGTGACCATGTTTCTTTTAGTCTGTGTTATATTGTATTTATTCACTTTTTTTCAGACTGTATGAACTTTATTGATCTATCTTCAAGGTCATTGATTATTTCCTTTGCCAGCACACATCTCCTCTAACGTCCTAGGGGAAATTTTAATTCCATTTATTATGTTTTTCAAATCCAGAATTTCCATTTGTGTTTCTTAAAAATAAATTTTATCTCTTTATTAACATTCTCTATTTGATGAGACTTCCTTTAATTATTTAAAAATGTATCTTTTGATTCCATGGCCCTGTGAAAAATCTTTGTGTGAATAAATCTAAGTCAAACACCTGGGCTCCTCAAAGGCATGTTTTCATCGCCTGTTTCTTTCCCCTATACAGGCCACCTTTTTCTCCTTTGCATGTCACATAATATTATGTTTAAAATTGAACATTTTACTTGCCATATTGTAGCAACTCTGACTCTTATTCCTCACTCCTCAGAGCCTGTTGTTGCTTTTCTTTTTTTCATTTGTTTATTCAGTGAATTTGTTGGACCGATTCTGTGAAAGCTCTATCGCCCATGGTGCACAGTCTCTGATGCTCAATTTATTTTCCTTATTTTAATTTTTAATCAGAGTTGCCTAGTGTTCACCCGTAGGTCAGCATAGATTAATGATCAACCGCTAATCTTCCAGAGGCGTAGCTAAGCACCCTGAACTGGAAAATTTTCACCCTGTTTTACTGGATTGATGTGTAACTTGGGGTCTGATTTCAAAGTTCAGGAAGTTTGCAAGTGTGTTCCACATTCATTCAGGAACTTGAATGTACTCTCTTCATCAGGTCCTGACATGATGCACTAAATTTTACAAGACACAGTATGTAAGTTGAAGATTCTGAATTGTTTTTCTTATAGATTCTCATGCCTAAACACAGCTTAGAAAGTATTCCCATAGTCATGGCATTTCTAGAACTCATTTTGTGCATTATATCCTCAACATGTTGAGGATATAGAAAAGCTTACTCTCACAGAATTTTATAAAGTGAAATTATTATATATTTTGTATATATACACACACACACAGTTGTGTTTCGAGAGTCCTGTATATTCCAAATATAACATTTTTGTCATATTGTTGTTTGAAAACATTTTCTGTCAGAATATAAGTTTTTTAATCTTTTCATCCTTTTGATAGAATTTTTCACAGAGTAAAGTTTTTAATTTTGATGAAATCTAATGTATTTTTTCAGTTATACATTATGCTTTTTATACATTCTAAGTATGCTTTGCCTAACCCTAGATCCCAAAGATATGTACTAATTCTGTGATCCAACTTAAGTTAATATTTTTGTATCTTATGTAATACATTGTTTAGAATTGATGTTATTTTTCATTTTAAACTTGGTGGAATTTGTCAGTAAAATAATCTATTATTTTCAGCTATGTTTGCAGAGTTTTAAATTTATGAATTAATTTTTTAAGTATAAGGCTATTCAATTCTCTATTATGTATTATGTGAGTTGTAATTTTTTAAAAAATTCATCTATTATATTTAAATTTTCAAATTAATGTGTGTATAGTTGTTCATACCATTTATCTTATCATTTTTTGTGGTCTGTTGAGTCTGTGATGATATCTACTATGTAATCTTTAAGGTTTGTGTTTTGTGTCTTCTCTTTTATTTTCTTTGTCAGTATTGCTAGGGTTTTGCCAACTTTATTGATTTTTCCATGTGTTCCAAATAAATATAACTTTGTTTAAAATAAACTAACATTCATATATAGAGAGGTATACACACATAAATTAATACACAATCTTTTAGAATATTGTCTCTATAATTACATTAGAGGAATGAAAAATAAATTTGAAGCTTGAATATAGAAATGCTTATATTCAGCAAGTTTCCATTCCTTTATAATTTGGATATATCTGAACTATCTAGACTGAAATTTTAGTTTTGTTATTAACATGAAAATAAAATGTTCCTATCTTTAAGGTTTCATTCTCAGTGAGACTGTCACTGATCACTCTATTTAAAATTGTTACATTAATATGTCCCCTCCTCCCTACTTTTTTCACTATACTATTTACCTATTTGAACTATTTTAATTTTGTTATCTGTCTCTCCTGACTGGTGTGTTACCTACATGAAATAGAATTATGATAGTTAACTGAATAAACACATAAGAGCAACATTTGATAGTATCTTGTAGACAGTTTCACATGAATGTTTTCTAATGCAAATTAGGGTAAAACCACATGTAATTGTTTTGTTTTGTTTTGTTTAGTTTTATTTTATACTGTGCATCTGCTTTGCCATAATTTCAATTGAAGGGCCCAAAGTGTAGTATATCTAATGTAGTTAAGCTATGAGAGAAACAAAATTTGATATGTTGTAATTTCAAGCCACAACTCAAGGGATCTAAAATAACTTCCATAGTACACTTTTGTCTGCCTCTTTTTATTAATTTTTCTCTCAGTAGCCCATTCACTATCATGCTGGCACATGAATTTGGACTCGTATTTCAAATTTCCTGCTACACCATTTTTATGAACATTAGAATTGTATTTTCAATGACCTCATTAAAACTTCAAATTCATTAGGGTGCACAAGTTCCTTTGGATTGGTGTTTCAGGGCTCTTAGGGTATAATCCCAACCGTGGAATTGCTGGGTCAAAAGGCAGTTCCATTTTTAGTTTCCTGAAGAAATTCCATACTGTTTTCCACAGTGGCTGCGCCAGTCTGCAATCCCAACAGTGTACTAGGGCACAATTTGCAGTAGCCAAGTGCTAGAAGCAGCCTAAGTGCTCATCAGTAAATGAGTGGATCAATGAACCATGGTACATTTACACAATGGAATTCTGTGCAGTGAAGAGAAAGAAGGAGTTCCCTATCCTTTGAAACAGATGGATGAAACTGGAGGGCATTGTGCTAAGTGAAATAGGCCAGGTGGTGGGGACAAATAACATATGATCTCACCTTTAACTGGAACATAATCAACAAAAGAAAAAAAGCAAACAAAATATAACCAGAGACATTGAAATTAAGAACAATCTGACAATAACCAGAGGGGAGGGGGAAGGGGGCAATGAAAGGAAGGGTTTTTAGGAACTATTGTAAAGGACACATGGACAAAACCAAGGGGGAGGGTGGAAGCAAGGGAGGGTGGTGAGTTTGGCTGGGGTGGGGGCAGTGGTGGGGGAAAATGCAGACAGCTGAAATTGAACAACAATAAAATAATTTTTTAAAAACTTCAAATTCATATTCAATTTCTTCAAAACTGAGCTTATAATTTTTCCACCCAATTACCCATTTTCTTATATTTCATCTTATGAAGGTATCATCCAGTTGCCTATTTCATAAATAAGGTGGTCATCCTGGACCCTGTTATTGACCTTGCATTCAATGAACACTTGCTGCCCAACATGTAACAGAGCTGCTCTCACATGTCCTTGCCCCTCTTCCCATTCACAAGGTTCCTGTCACTCTTTACATCTTTTTTGCATTACAGTTCAGTAGAAGTTTAAATAATAAATTCAGACTCAAGACAACACTTTTTCAGGTTATGATCCATAGATGGCTTCCTCTGTCACCCAGCCTGATTTCACTGAACAACTACAAATACAGAGGCATGCTCAGAGAAGCAAATCTCCGATTTGGTGGTCCATCACCTTTAACAAAACCTATATCAAAGGGTCATCCTTGCATTAGTTATCTATCTTAGAGACACCTATAGTATCTGTATTTATGTTTTTGAAATGCTTTTGGAAATTTCTATTCACTGTATTAACCAATCTGTGATTCTAATAGCATTTCAGGCATGACTGGAATAATTTAAGTGAACAAAAGGCAATATAGTAATATCAGATTTCTAGGCATGACTCTTGAGTTCTGTGTATAGGTGGTAACAAGAAACAATGAGAAGTTCAATATGCTCTGCACCGTTTGATATTTATCTATCAGGTATTGCAATGTGCTTCTGTTTCCAAAAGATTATATGTAATAATTAGACTTGTGGTGAAGCACATGTTCCAAAATAACTACTCTGATTCTGCTGTAGGTCAAAATGCAGAGCTACAAACTCTGTTCTGATAAAAAAAAATATATTCAATATGATATCAACTGCTTAAAGTTGTATACCTCTCTTGAGATCCCTACTTTTAATAACCTCCAGTATCATAGATAAAACTGAGGGAGTAATCATTACTGAAATGGATTTTCTGGCAGAATTAGACATCACCTCTAAGAATCAATAATCATTTGAAGCTAACAGAGTGATTAAATGACCTCCTTTTTATTGTACCTCATGTTGAGTTGCTTTTTAATCTTGATTTAGAGTGACTTTGCTAGAAACAAAGATAAACTGAGGACTGAGAACATTACAGCAGCAACGTGAGGCCTATTCATTTTGAAGGTTAAAGCTCCTTTCCCTCAGTCAAGGCTTTTCTGGCTAATCAATGCATTCTAAAGGAAAATCTGAACACTCTAGGAGCAGACTATGTAAATACCACCACCTAAGGTTACTTCTTTTTAAAGATATTCACTATTAGCTTTGCTATGGCAGGGGCTATATATTTTTTTAATTTAATAATTTGCCATGCCAATGATCCTGAGGATATCTTTGTATTGACTGATAATATTGTCATTAATTCTTTTCATCCATGTAGTTTATACCTCCCATCTCTTTAAAAATAAAAAAGAAAGAAAGAAAGGAAGGAAGGGAAAAAGAAAGACCTGTCTCAAGTAGGCAGCAAATTAATTCTGCCAGCCAACTGTTTTCTACCACATGTAAGAAGTGTAGCCAGTTACCAATTAGAGTTCTACGTACTTTACATTGCTAATTACTACATAAATGCCTGTAGGGACCAAAGGATTATTTTATATGTATACTGATAATGCAAACATAGGAAAATATGAAAATGAAATTTGTTAATATATTAATATGTAAAAAAGTAAAACTTGAAAAATATAAACAGGAATTCAATAAAATTCAAAAGCAAAAAATTGTTTTATGTTTATTCCAAGGAAAATTATATAGATAGATAGCAAGATAGATAGACAGATAAATATAGTGGGTCTCCATGTGTACATTCACACGTGTGCGCAGGGGAAAAAAGATAAAGAAAACAAAAATACCTTTATTATGTCTTAGGCAGATATATTAAATATATTATTAAAATAATAAGATATTAGCTAAATATTTATATATTTAAAGCTTATGTATATTATTAACCCTTTTTTTCTGATTCTGAAAATAATGAGTTATTATTTACAAATATTTCTTTCTTAAGCCATGGTTGATTCATAGATTGAACATGTTTAACTTCTTTAAAATATGTTACATGTTTGAAATATGTTTATATAACAGCAAGTTAGATACTACAATTATTTATTTTCTCTGTAAAATGTTTCAGAATATAACATCATTAATGAATAAATTAATTATTTTAAGAAGCCTCACTGCCAAAGACTTTTGAAAGTGTTATTTACTAATAGGAGATACTTTTCTAAATGTATAAACTAGATATCATAAGCTTTAAAATTTTCACTACTGCTATGAGAGTTACTTACAGAAAATATTTGTCTTTCTAAAGAAATTGTTTAAAATATTATTTTAGAACTATAACTGCCTAATGTTTCTCTTCGAGTACAAAATGTGATTGATTTTATTTAAATTGGACAATTAACAATTAGAAAGGAAATATTCAACTAATAAATTTTCAAATTTTGTTTATTCATTCCCACATCTCTAACACTATACAGTATTGACAGTAATAGCAGAAAGATGCTCTGTACTTCTTAGGACACTTTATCAAGAGACACAGCTGAAAATATACCCTAAGAATCCTGAAATACTAATTCAAAAGTACCTATGCACCCCAAAGTTCACAGCAGCTCTATTTACAATAACCAAGTGCTGGAAACAGCAGAAAGAAGAAACTCTTCCTACCTTTTGAGACAGCATGGATACAACTGAGGAATATTATGCTAAGTGAAATAAGCCAGTCAGTGAAAGATAAATACCATATGATCTCACTTATAAATGGAATCTAATGAACAAAATAAACTAAGGAGGAAAATAGAACCAGGGACATGGAAACATGGTACAGACTGACAGTGGCCAGAGGGAGGGGAAAGGAGAATAATGGTAGAAAGAAGGGGAAGGGACTAGTCAAAGAACATGTATGAATGGACCCATGGACATGGACAATGGTGTGGGGATTGATTGGGGAAGGGTGGGGGAGGAGAGAGGGGCAGAGGAGGGCAAAGCGGGAAAAATTGGGGCAACCATAATATAATAACAATAAAAAAATGGAGATATATGATGCCTGACTCTATCATTTTTGTGAGACTAATTTTGATCATTGTGTCCAGATGTCATCAGTTGACTCTATCCATATAAAATTCTTTGTCAGCCTTTGATCTAAGTGATTTAGCTGTCATTGATTATGATTTTCAACATCCATTAGTTTTTTAGTAGTGAAAAATTGTCATATCCTAATTCTATCATACCTTTCTCATTCATTATCTGGAAATCTTTACACTATTCTAGGTATCATGAAGTATAATTCACAGAGGAAATGCAGAATGAGCCCTTGAATTATTATCATATTTACCAATGTTTAGGATTATAATTGGTTTCCAAAAATGTCAAGTGATATATATATTTATTATAATTATATTAGCATATTTTATGTGTTTCAATCTATTGCATTTATTATTTTAGATGTTCATATTGTCCTATCTTTGACTGAAGGCACATAGTAAAAGTTTATTCTGTTGAATAAGAGACTGCTAGTCTTTATAACTTCTACGTTTTCTTATGTAATAAGAAGTTCCAGGCCTATTCTGCTGCCCCAGATTTGGAATCAGCTATTTATCCAAGAAATTGTGATTCCAATTAATGAACTTATATTACAGATCACAATCTGGGAAGTACACTTTCTCATTAGAAAGTGTTGAGATGTTTGTTCTTTCTAAACTTTCAATAAAAATAATAACAAGAACACATGCCTTTTTTTAACACCATGACAGATTTGAAGCTGTCAATATGGTGTCACTAAAAACAGAATTCAGAAAGATGCATTGTCACACAATTGTGTGTAGTGTTTTCACCATCCATATAAAATAGATGTAAATAACATCAATATCATAGATATTAGAAAAATGTGAAATAAAATAATAAGGAACTGAAATTGAGAAGGGGTTGATAGTCACCAGAGGGGAGAGGGGAGGGAATTTCAGGGGGAAAGGGGAAGGGTTTGGAGCAACAAGTATAAAGGTCACATGGACAAAAACTAGTGGGGGTGGAAATGGTAGGGGGGTGGGGAGGGCTGGAGTGGTGGGCTGGAATGGGAGCAAAAGACAGAAAACTGTACAAGAACAAAAATTAAAAAATAAAAAATAAAAAAAGATACAATAATACTTAAAAAAGTCTATTTTCTTAACTATTGTTTTAGTTACAAATTATTGTTTAAAATATAACCAAAGACTATTGTAGCCATCTGAACATCATTTTTGTTAAATAATTAATTAAAGTCTTTAAAAAAATAAAAAATAAAAAAAATAATTAGGAACTGATGACCTGTTTTAGTATTTCTTACCTTCATTTTTAATATAATTTATATAATTATATGGTTATGTAATTTAATTTTTTTAAATAGTGGTATTTAACACTGGGCTCACAAAATTACTGAAAATTCAACACCGGCTCAAATACACCACTCTTTTAGATATACACATGAAAAAATGAGATAACTGAAGACAGATTACTAATTAGAATTTCATGATCATTTAGGAATTATTACAACTTTATGCAAATGGTATTCTGATAATGTCACAAAACAGGCCTTATATTTTAGTGGTATATATTTGAAAGTTTATGTATGTTTGTGGGTATTGTTGATTGAGTCATACGTAATTAATGTTTAAAATACTATTCTGACTAATTTCATTTACCCAAAGTGTTTTCAACAAAATGTGAAAAATATAATATATTGATTTTCTAAATTCCAGAGATACACAAAGCACAAAATGAGATTATTAAGAGTCTTATTATAAGAGTCTAGTACTCAAGCTCATAAACAATTAGCATGCTTTCGGTAAAACTTTTTTTTT
>PVKU01013869.1:0-26187 GCA_004027475.1 Anoura caudifer
CGAGGGGACCCTGAAGGCAGCTCCTAAAGAGCAGGAACTCCTGAGCCAGAGTTGGAATTTTGGAACCAGTGTTTAGCAAAGTAATCAAAAACAAATAAACAGGTTTCTCCTATTCTAGAAACTATGATTCTTCCATGAAGGCAGCAGAAACAGGATCATGGATGTGATTTCATACTTCTTTAAAATCCCCCCATGGTACTGAGCACTGTACTAAGCACACGGTGTTGCAGAACAGGTGATTGATGCGTTCATTCTCCTCGGGCGCACGCTGGCACTACTAAGGACAAGGGAGAACCTTAGTCCCTACAGTGTTCTGAACTGTACTAAATGTTCCCAATTGCCTAGCACAGACCCAGGATCACATCACTCCAACACTATGAAATTAGAAGCCTCTCCCGACAAGACAAAGACATGCTTGTTTAAATAACAACTGTAGGATTCCCCCAAAGACATGTGGGCCATGTGAAAATTGTGAGCACAGAGCTCACAGCTGTTCATTTCAACAGTCAACAGTGGACAAGTGGCAAGTCTCCAAACAATTTTTTATTGTATGATTCTTAAGTGCTGTTGTTTTTCTAATAGCTTCTCTGTTAATGATGCAAATTTGATCTCTCAGAATAAGGATTTTTCAGGAAAGATCTTGCATATATTAACAAAAACTTGCTTTTGATTCAACTTCTCTAACCCTGAAAGTTAAAGTGACTAAGAGGAAAATTTCCTAACATCGTATTACCTTTGAAGATTGTTTTCTAACATAGTTAAAACATTAAACTCCACCTTTCTTTCATGGCCCTCTCCAAGATCTGTGTTGAGTAAGTTAAGCCTTCAGAAGACTCCAGGGCTGACTCATTCACATAATTCAGACCCTTCTTCCAGGTTCCCGAGAAATACTGACAGAAGTGACAAAGCAATGAATTAACATTTCTCACTGTAATTCCCTCGAATAACGATTTTCTTTTTTTGTTTGTTTGTTTATTGTATTTTAGCTTAGGAAATCCTATCTTTAAGGATTAAGAATTCCTTCTTGTAAAAGGATATCCTATCTTTTATTGTGTAAGCCTACCATAAAAAGTTGTTAAAAGCAAAGCTGTAGGTGAATGAGACAGGAAGAAAAGAGGTGGCAAGAAATGGAGACCTTATTGTGTACCCTGCCTTATGTCCTAAGTCTTTTGTTGGGCATGAAATAAAACTATTAACCTTGAAGATTTCTGAGATCCTTAGAACTTGATTCACGATCTTCAGGATGTAGAAGCATAAAAATACTGAGTTAGACCAACTTGGGTGTGAATAATAGAGCAGTCTACTTGACCACTTTACTCATTCATTCTTTCCAGTTACCATATTTCACCATGTATAGCGCACACTTTTTTGCCCAAATTTTTGAGGGAAAAATAAGGATGCACATTATACATAGGCAGTACTAATTCTGTATCTATATAAATCTTTTTAATTCTTTTATTTATGCTTATGTGTTCAAAGTGTAACTCTAGAAAGCAACAACGATATCCATATGCAAAATAATACCCCAGAATACGATAATCAGTTTTGTTTCTAAATATAAATCAATAAGTAATTGAATTAAAAATTAAAACCAAAGATTTTTTTTCCTAAAAGTTTAGGCCAAACATGTGGGTGTGCATTATACATGAGACTGTGTTTTACACAGCAAAATATGTTATCGCTGAACATCTGTCAGGTGCCAGGCACTGTTGTGGGCACCAGGGATACAGCAGTAAACAAAAGAAATGAATTTTCTGCTTTCATGGAGCTGTATGACAGTGGGAGAAGACATTTGATAGAGACGTAAACAAAAGTTATATGCTTGATGTGATAAGAAAATGGGGATGAAGAAAAGTAAAATAGGACAAAAGAATAGTAAAAGGCTGTGTGTGTGTGTGTGTGTGTGTGTGTGTGTGGTGTTTTACATGGCAGATCAGGGAAGACCTCCCTTGTGAGGGTGACCTTTAATCGGGAAGTTAATAAAGTGAGAAATCTGGAATAAGAGCTCTTCATGTGGAAGTGGAAAAGCACTGAAACAAGCGAGAGCTCATCACATTTGAGGAAGAGCAGGGAAGCCAGAGTATCAAGAACAAAATGATGAAATATGAAGAAGTAAGTGAGGTCAGGAAGATATAATATCCACTGCAGAAGAGGCCAAATAACTCTCAACTGTACTCTGTGGGAGTGAACTTCAAGTTATGGAGTTAATGTTGGATATTTACATGTTGGAAAAAATCAGAAAATCCATTGTTTTTGGTACAAAGAACACATTAAGTTCTTCCATCAGAAAATCTGAGGTAGCAAATTTTGTATTGTAGTTCTCGAATCAGAGTTCAGAACAATCCGTCTCTCCAGAGAGCACTGTCTACCTCCCAAGTGACCCCTGCTTTGGGGACAAAGTGCCTCCAGTGTTTTCAGGGCCACATCTCTCACCATTTCCCCAAAGTCAGCTTCTGATGTTCTTGTTGTACAGATTACACAGGATGGTATGTTCCAAGGAAAACGATGACCAGTAAAAGATGAACACTGTTAATAGATTAGATCCCCTGGCACATAAAAATTACTTTTTCTTTTAAATAAGAAAATAAACAAGTGTTGCAAAATCAATGGCCTCATACTGTAACTATGAGCTTCACAGCACTTCTATCAGCATAATCCTGGTCAACGATGTCACTCACTCCGCCACTTCATGCTGTGTAAAGCATAATTTCAGATCTAAATTGATATAACAAAGTGAAAAATAGTGGACTCTTATTTGTATTTCTTTTTTTATTTTTTTAAATTTTATTTTAATTGTTGTTCTTATACAGTTTTCTGTTTTTCTACTCCCATCCCGTCCCACCACCCCAGCCCTCCCCAGCTCCCTCCCATTTCCAACCCCCCCCCCCCAACTTTTGTCCATGTGTCTTTCATACTTGTTGCTCTAATCCCTTCCCTTTTTCCCTGGATATTCCTATCCCTCTCCTCTCTTGTTCTCAGTTTCAGTGTCTTTGGTTATATTATGCTTGTTTGTTCTGTTGATTAGGTTCCTGTTAAAGGTGAGATCATATGGTATTTGTCTCTCACCTTATTTGTATTTCTGGGAGCAGACATTTTATCACAATTTCTTAGGTGGAGCAATTTTCAAATGAGGTCATTTTTACAGCAGGCTTTATAAAATCTTACCAATTAGGCCTGTATTTTTGTGTGTTTGTTTTTGTAAGGATGGTCATGACACCATCATTCCCTCTCTTGGCACCAACCATCTCCTGATAAAGATGACCAGCTTCTGGCTTTCTGATTCCCTTTGCAATTTGTGACTGAGTTTACCACAAAAAAAGTCATTCTTATTTGAAACTCCAAATATGCATATATATAAGATTGTCATACTGTTCAAGAAAAAAATGCAATCTGGCTTTTTACATGTTTCATCTTCGGTGTAATGAGGTTAATTGCAGGTCACATATCCCCCCACCCCACCCCCCCCAAAAAAAAGCCATAAATCTGTGCAACATAGATAATGAATGCAGCAGCTGGGACTGTCAACTGCAGTTGAAACAAGGAAGAGTTGAATATTTAGTAGGCCTATTATGTGTAAAGGCAGGACATTGCACCTAAATGGCTGACATTAAAAATCAGAAAAAAAAAAAAAACAGGAAGCTTTGTTGTCAGGGAGTTTGTGCAGTTTGGTTGCTCTTCAACCTCCTTTGTTTTCTCAATATTCTAATGAAACCCAGGTGATAGGCCTTTTCTCCTTTTTAATCTTTCCTGTCTTACAGGGGGTGCCATGGTGACTCTTCAGAAAATGGAAATCAGCAACCTGAACCTTACCATTTATGTAGCTGGGTTTATGAAAAGTTATTCACGGCCAATGGTTTACAATGAAGGTCCTGCCAAGCTCCTTGATGACCATATGACAGGGCTACCATCCACCTGCTCCAGGTATGTTCTCCCCACTTTTCTTCAAAACAAACACTGCTTGGAGTAGGATGACCAACTATCTAGTTTTACCCAGAACTGAGGGGGTAGACCTATGAGTTTCAGTGCTAAAAATAGGAAAGTCCAGGGCAAACCAGAGGAGTTGATCACCCTGACTTGGACCCCCCATGAAGTCTGGAGCAGCTCTTGATTGGGAGCTGTGAACACTGGGCCTTGATGAGCTGCACTGCTCCCTTTTACCACCCACGAGAGAAGGACTCACTGCCCAGGCCTTTGAGGTACACCACATGCAAGTCCTCTCAAGTTTCCAGTATCAGAAAACCTCTGACAATTTCCACATTAGCAAAATGAGGATAATAATTGTGTCTACTTCTTAATTCTTCTCTGAGAATTAAGTTAATATTAATATGTGTAAAATACTTAACAGCAAAGCCTGGCACTTAATCAGTGCTTAACAATGTTACCTATTGTCATTATGATCATTAGTTTATGGATGGGGGAGAAGTGATACAGGACTTCACAATGTGGTTGATTCTCTCCTATGAAACTTTCTGTATTATCTTTTCAAAAATTAAAAAGAGAGGAAGGAAGAAGGGAAGGAAGGGAGGAAGGGAGGGAGGAGGGAAGGAATGAAGGAAAGAAGGTAGGAAGGGAGGGAGGGCTCAAGGGAGGGAAGGAGAAAAGAAAAAGTGAGAGATGATGGGCAGTTAAGTCAGTGAGATGTATCTACTATCTTAAATTAATCCTCACAAGGACTGACGTTGGAGCATGGCAAAGCCCATATGAAAAACGTTTTTAAAATGAAAATAATTGGTATGAATACACTATATTTTCAGTATAAGTTACTACCCTTATTAACATTTTTTATCTAGTCAGGAAATGCAAACAGCCTGAATATTCACCAATAGGATAACGATTAACATAATCATGTTACACCCATATTCTGCAATTTGTTAAAATGAATAAGGTAGATATTTATGCACTGACATGGAAACATCTCCAAAGCATACTGCTGCAGAATATAGAGAGACTAATTTTATGTATGCAAACAAGCAAATCACAAAGATCCTTTTATTAGGTATAAGTACATGAATGAAGAAAACAGGTTTGAAAGGATAGAGACAAATATGTAAGGATTATCTTTGGGAAGAGGAGAATGGGTTAGGGGTGGCTTGAACAGGAGACTCATGTTTATTTTTTATTTTTTAATTATATTTTATTGATTATGCTATTACAGTTGTCCTGATTTTTTCCCCCTTTGCCCACCTCCACCCAGCACCCCCCACTCCCTCAGACAATCCCCCCATCATTGCTCATGTCCATAGGTCATGTGCATCAGTTCTAATCCATTTCCTATTCTGTACTTTATATCCTAATGACTATTCTGTAACTACTTATTTGTACTTCTTAAACCCCTCACCTCTTCATCCATTCTCTTGCACCCCCCTCCCATCTGGCAACCATCTGGCAACTAACTTCTTTTCTCTTGCTGCTTTTAAGATTCTCTTTTTCTTTAACCTTTGGCATTTTAATTATGATGTGTCTTACAGTGGGCCTCTATCTTGTTTGGGACTTTTTGTGCTCCCTGGACTTGCATATCTATTTCCTTCATCAAATTAAGAGAGTTTTCTTTCACTATTTTTTCAGATAGATTTCCAGTTTCTTGCTCTTTCTTTTCTTCTCACACCTCTATGATGTGAATGTTAGACATCTTAAAATTGTCTCAGAGGCTAATGATACTATCCTCATTTTTTTGGATTTTTTCTTCTTATTGTTCTGATTGATTGTTTTTTGCTTCCTTATGTTGTAAATCATTGATTTGATTCTCATCTTCATCCACTCTACTATTGTTTGTTTCCCTGTAAGTTGTTCTTTATTTCAATTGGTGAAAACTTCCTTTCTGACCAGATCTTTTTTATGCTGCTGAGGTCCTAAGTTCCTTGAGCATCCTTACAAACAGTGTTTTGAACTCTGCATCTGAGATATTGCTTATCTCTTTTGTTTAGCACTTTTTCTGGAGTTTTGATCTGTTCTTTCATTTGGGCGATGTTTGCCTCCTTATTTTGGCATTCTCCCTGTGTTTCTTTATATGTATTGGATAGAACTACTTTGACTCCATGTCTTGGTAGTGTGGCCTAACATAGTGGGTGTCCTATAGGATCCAGTGACACAGCTTCCCCCACTATCCAAGCTGGATACTCAAGGTGAGCCCTTTGTGTGGGCTGAGTATACCCTCCTGTTATAGTTGAGCCTTGGTCACTGTTAGCAAGTCGATGGAAGGGACTTACCCAGGCCAGTCAATTGCAAGGAATGGCTATGACCACTGACCACCAACCTCCACCCCCTGTGGAGGATCAGCTGTACAGGTCCAGCGTGGTGGTGCTCCAACATGGTCTGTAACTATCCACTAGGTCCACTTGCCCTGGGGATTTCCTGGATGGTATAGGCCAAGGTCAACCTCCACCTGTGTTTTGCCAGGGGCACCCTGCCTGAGCTATAAAGCAATATGAGATGGCTGCTACTTGTGCTGGTCTTGGAGATTCCCAGGTAAAGACAAGCTGTGATTCTAACCTGGCTGCTGCTAGTGCAGGGCCTGGGGCTCACTGAAGCCAGCTATGGCTTATTTGATAGGATATAGGAAGTTTTATAGCATGAGCCAAGACCAGCCATTCATAGGTAAAAGCAGCATGAGTGGCCCAAGTTGGGTAGGGCAGAGTCTCTGGGGATCTCCAAGGTGGGTCAAATAGTGTTAGCCAGGTTGATGGAGTCTCAGCTAAGGTAACAGCCTACTGCGCTGTGGGGGGGAGGGTTTAACAAAGGGACAATGGCCTCTGCTCACCTTAAGGCCAGACTTCAGTTTCTCCCTATATACCACTGGTGCCTTTCAAGCTGCTAACCTAGTGCTGGAGCTCAGAGGGAGTTGAGTCTGAGTAGGTAAGTCCATGTGTAGGTTCCTTAAGAGGAAGTACTTGGGGCTTCAGCAATTTCTTCCACTGACTCAATCCCCACTAGTATTTATAGCCAGAAGTTGTGGAAACTTATCTTCCTGGCATTGGAATCCTGGGCTGTGGGGCCTGGTATGAGGCTGGGACTCCTCACTGCCAAGCTATCCCTTCCAAATTTTTATTCACCACATGTGGGTGTAGGATGAGCCTGTTCTGCATCTGTGCCCCTCCCACCAGTCTGGGTGGATGTGGTTTCTTTAATTCTATAGTTGTCAGACTTACATTCAACTTGATTTCTTATGGTTCTGAGTGATGGTTTTTCTGTATTTCCTTATAATTTTCATGTGGTTGGGCAAAGAGGCGAGCCATGTCTGCCTATGCTGCCATCTTGACTGGAAGTGAGATGTTAAAATTATGTGTTGCTTGAAATTTATACAAAGAAAATATATACATATCTTATCAATATTTTATAATTTTAAAAATAGAATAATAAAACAGCTGTCGAAAATAATTCTACCTCAAAATTATTTTGTTATTGTTTTGTCTTGCCCCTTTCTCCCTCATTTTCAACATCTCTCCAAAATAGAAAAATAAATGTGCTATAAGTGGCAAAGTACTAAGCTACCACAGATGAGGTATATGACATATAATTCACTAACTGATAATGAGAGTTGACAATAGTGAAGAGTCAATAAAATAGACACTCTGTGGAACATGATGTAGCAATAAGTCCTTAAAAAATACTTGTTAGCTGTTTTTTTAACAAATGGTATCTTAATAGTCATGAAATACAGCTAAATGGAACACCAAAGTTACATTTTTCTGAGGTCTTTATGATCTAGTAATGATAATAATCTGGATGAAATCTTATTACATGATTTTAGGGAAGTTGGAACAGGTTAGTTTTTGAGCATATCCTTTTAGCAGTATTGGTGGTATTATCACAGAACCTGAATGTTGAGGTGCTTTCTAGATGACTTCTGTGCTTAGTGGAGAGTTGAAGAGGACCCTCTCAATTTCATTCCAAGCCTAAAATTTTGTAATTATAACTAGTCAGGTAGGTCACTTGGTGCACTGGAAAGAACTTGTGTTTCAGGGTCAGACTGACCTGGATTTGACTTTACTCTTCATTACCAACTGTATAATTTTAGATATATTATTTACCTCCTGTGCTTCAGCTATACCTCTATCGAAGAGCATAACCATCACTACTTCAAAGGATAATTATAAAGATTTGAAATAGGGTATATATATAAAAGCACAAATTACAAAATAGATACTAAGTATTATTTGAATGGAATTTTCATAGTTCCTTTAATCCCTATGCCATTACGTTGTTAGTTTTCATTTTTTTAATTAATTTATTATGAATTTCTAGTTTTTTACCCTCTTTAAATATTTGAGCTTAGTGGTTTCTTTAATATTTCTAGATTGTAACTAAAAATAAATACTCATGTATTTTATTATAGAAATATAATAAATGCAAATTTGCAGTTTTTAATATTTTTTTCCATTTCAGCACATACTAGTAATGAATGTACCTCTCAAATACATGCAACCTATGCTATAATTTTTTGACTGTGACTTCTGCAGTATTAACAGGAATTCACTCATCCAAATAAGCACTCAAAGAAATCCTGGAGTTATAATTGCCAGGGCCGAAGAAGTCATGTTGTTGACTCTAACTCCTATTACAGGAATCCTTTATTTCACCCTCTCCTTTGGAAGGCTGCTCAAGAAGGCTGCTTCTTAACCTCTTAACCAGAAAAGGGTTGGGGGAAGAGAAGTCTTTTTCAAAGGAAGTGACCGGACTGTAAGAGAAGGACACAAGTGCACCAGGGGTATGAGAACCTCTTACCCCTTGAATGGTTGCACCAGGTGATCTTCAGGTATTCGCAAGCAGCAGCTACCCAAGCACTCTTCTTTTCTCTGATCTTCTTGTGTGAAATTGGGGGAGACAGATCTGGATCATCCTCCCATAAGTGCAAGAGAGCACTGGGCTTTAGGAAAGTTGCTTCCACAGAAGATAATATTCTTCAAAGACAATGACAATGATGGATGCTGAATTTCTTTTGAAGTTCCTCTGTACCATTACTACGGGATTTCTACTCTGTAGTTGCAATTTAGCCCTTACTCTTCAACTACATTCTTTTCAAATTCCTGAACACTTCTGTGATGTCCACTGAACCTCCTTCTATTTTTTTGTTTCCTTGGCTCCACTTTGATTATCTTCTTCTCTGTACTATTTCAATTTGTTTAATGACTTTTAACTTTACAGTAAATATGTAGAGACTTTTCTCTACATATTTATGTTTCACATTAGAGCTGATCATTATGTTATAAAGTATAGTAAAGAAAAAAATTAACTCAGTCATATGTCAATAACTGAAGCACCTGTTCAGGGATTCCAAGGTTCTAACTTTCTCTTGGCCACTCTAGGGCCAAGATGCACAAGGAATAAATATAAACCCATCTCTATTTATAGGTCCTGCCATTTATTCACAACTCAACAATAGTAGTGGCAAGCTATGCAATTCTCTTCCAATGATATAGTATACCTTTAGTTTGGAAAAAAAAAATTTCCTGGATTAAATTGAAAATGTTTATATGTAAAATCTTAAAATAAGTATCTTTATAAATTTTAAAAAATCAAGCACTGGTAGGCTAAGGAGTGAGTACAAATAGCATTTAAATCTATGGAAGTGGGTAAAATCATTCTGAGAGTATGTGCAATAAAGAAACAAAGAGCCTGGCCAGGTGGCTTGGTTGGTTGGAGTGTCGTTCCATACAACAACAGGTTGCACGTTGGATTCCAGGTCAGGGCACATATAGGTTGCAGGTTCAGTCCCCAGTTGGGCAGTGTGCAGGAGGCAACTATTCAACGTTTCTCTCTCACATTGATATCTTTTCCTCTTTCACTCTCTTCCTTCCTTTCTCTCTAAAATCAATAAAAATGTATTGTTGCGTGAGGATTAAAATAAAAAGAAACAAAGAGCACCGGGGACCTAGGTCTAGACTTAAGAAATGCTACTTTTAGGAGTTGAATAGAAAAGTTGGAGCCAGCAAAAGAAACTTGGGAAGAGTTGCCTGTTAGGTAGGAAGAAATTATCTAAACATATTTTCCATTAAGGTCACAGTTTTGAGTGAGATCGGTGATATACAGGATGTAAAAGGGTGATTCTCATTATAATGGGAAGTATATTTATGGCATAAATTAAAAGGGATAGAGGTCTGCCTGGAGAGGCAGCAGAACAGAGGACTAAGGGACAGAAGGCTAGAGTTAAATTTCCAGCTCTGATTCTTAATATATGTCATTGGATAGGACACATGACTTTGCTCTGAGCTTCTGTTTTCTCTGTAAAAGGAGAGATGATGATACCTATTTCAATTGGCTGTTGTATAAATTTATCAAATTAATGCTTTCAAATATATATTGTAAATAAAAAACATTACACAAACATGAGGCACTTGCCTTGGCTCTCTGCCTAGAACTTGCATTCCTCTAGGACACAGGCCCACCCTACCCACTTTTCTCTTACTAGTCTTCTGCCTGAATTCTCACCTCCCTGATGGTATCTACCTGCTTTCCGTGAACTTTTTCTGTTGCCTAATAGCTAGCCCACTAGTATGAGTTTTTTACTGCCAGAGCTTTATACCATTCCAGTTGCTGGGTTCTTGCCTAATCATGTACCTCATTCCTATCTTTCTTGCCCACTCACCACCCATGAGCCAAAGTTACGATATGCTCTGAAGTGTTGTTTCAGAGCCAATTCAAGAGCTAACTACTGAGATTTAGAATACAAACTGAACATACATACCTAGTTTGTTCAATAACAAAGATTTCAAGTTCTTGAGACTAAAGTACCTTTTGTCTTAAAAGGTTATATTAACAGATATATATAGAGATAGATATACATATATAAATATATATACACACACGCACTCATCAATTTCCTTCACCTTATAAATTCTTGGCTTACATAAACAATAAAGGCTTTTGTTCATTTAAATAGTCTTTTAAATTGTTTATGGCTATGTTGACAGTATCTGGAGTTTGTTTAAAAGTCTTCTCTAATCGGGTAAGATATCCACACCATTTATTTGAATATTCTTTAATCAAGTTGTTTTCACTGAAAATAAGTATGGCTTCAATATTACCAAAATGTCTATACAATTAAATTGCTACTTGCTTTCTCAATTCCTTGGGGAAAAAAAGTTTAGCCAACCACTTGTTGATCTGGGTCTAAAACCAATTCATTATTGGATTCACTGATACTTTAATTATTTAATTATTAATTATGTGCTCTCTTGAGAATGCTTATGCTTATTTCAAAGTTTTGTTAACCTAGATTAGAAAAAATAATGGACAGGGCCTGCTTAAGGCAAAGATAAACATTTTACTAAAAAAGTTATATGCAGACCTGGTTAGTGTTGCTCAGTGGATTGAGTGCCTGTCTGTGAACCAAAAGGTTGCGGTTTGATTCCCAGTCAGGGCATATGCCTGGGTTACAGGCCAGATCCCAGCAGGGGGCACGCGAGAGGCAACCGCACATTGATGTTTCTCTCCCTCTTTCTCCTTCCCTTCCCCTCTCTCTAAAAATAAATAAATAAAATCTAAAGAGAGAGAGAGAAAGAAAGAAAAAAGCTATATGCCTGGGGAGTGACTACCTACTCTGACCTGCCCAACAAGGAATTTGTGAACATATCAACCTGTGAGGTTATAATCTTCATAGAACCACTTTTTTTTTCCATATAATGAAATTCTACAAAGCTGTTTTTGAACAATTGATAACATCACATTTGAGTGTCTCACTTTTTTTTTTCCTCATTTTCCTGTTATCTATTTTACAAAAGTTGGTTTCAACCTTCTCTGATGACCATACAGTGATGGGCTTTTTGCATACTATATTAAGAGCATTCTATTATATATTTTGTGTTGTGTGGTTCGTTTTAGAGTCCAACTGAAAATTTAGAACACCAAAGGGAAGAAAAGAAACCACTTTACTGAAGTACAATCCATAATCTGTTACACCAGTAATATGTAAAAAATCTTTTCTTATTTTAACCTTTTCCCTTTACCTGGTGTGAACATCTGAGAGACATCACTTGATGGCATGGTAGGGGTAAGCCAACGATTCTCAAACTTGAGTACACATCAGAATTACACAGAAAATTTGTTAAAACACAGATTGCTGGACCAAACTTCAGAATTTGTGATTCTACAGGTCTGGTGTGGGAGCCTAAAAATTTGTATTTCTAACAAGTGCCCAGATTATTGTGATGCTGCTGGTCTAGGAATCACCCTTTGAAAATGGCTAGAGTAGTTGCTAGAAGAAAATCTTGCTACAACTAGATTCAATATCAGCCACATTCTTGGTTGAAATAGTCTTATAGAGAAAATTATAAATTGTTGGGAGAACATGAATTATTAGAAGATGCTACAAAGCATACCATGCAATACATTATTAAATAACCACCTTGCCTTATTATTCTTAGGCTTTTTTTCAATTATGCTTCTTCAAGAATTAGCTTCTTCTTCTTTTTAATAACTAAAATTCTGGGAGTGGAGGGGAATCTGTTATTTTTTCCTCAGCAAGAATCATTTCCATATCTTCCCTGTCCTCCAGTGCTTCAAGCGAGTCACTTTTCTTTACTCATTACTCACTTAACTATAAAAATGGATGTAACAGTGCGTATCTCAGTGAACTGCAGTGAGCATTAAATGAGACCCTAAATGGATAATACTTAGCACCAAAAATGGTAAATGGTAGCTGCTATGGTTTTTACTAAATTATCTACTCATTCAAGGGAATAAATTCCAATGGCCCTAGGATCAGTGACTGGAACTACTTAACATATCTAACACATTAATAGACCACAGAAATAGGCCTAAATGTTCTAGGTATTCTGCTTACTGTGGCAGGATACTGTTTAATTTTGGCAATTTTGGCACAGAGCCCCAGAACAGGTTCTCCCAAATACACAAAATTATAAAGAAGAATCACGTGGAACATTACTTAAAATACAAGTTCCTGACTTCTGCCCCAAGCCAACCAAAACCATCTCCAGGGGTGAGGTCTAGGAATCTTTTAAATAATAACCCCAAGTGATTTTTCTGATTAGTGAATTTGGGAAACACTAAAGGGACCTCTCATTGCATTCTTAACGGTGCCTAACATAAGCCCTAAACATCACTTATTTATTCATTACTCTACTGGTTACTAGAAAATATCACAATTTCTTTCTGTTTTAGCAATTTTGTCCTTCGAAGTTGAACCCAGAGGTAAGGTGCAAGGGGCGGGGAGGGGCCGGGTTGTTGCTTTGTAAAGGTTCTAAGTGTTTTAACTCACCCTTTCAAATTAGTTGGGCCCTGGGCCTCATTTGTGAATTGCCTGCCTAATACTACTTCCCTCGTCTGGAACTTCCTATTTAACATCTCCTCCTTTCTGATTTCTGCCTCAAGTCTAACTTGTTTGTCCCTTACTCCATTTCTTGAGTAGAACATTTGGTACTTTCCCAGTTCACGACGCTTTGCTGGAATAGTCAATTTCCAGGGATTTTACAGGCTGGCCAGAACAGTTTCTTCAGAACGCAGACACTGGGGCCGAGAAGTGGCAGCTCCACCCGTGACCTTGAGCGAGAGCCTCCTGCCCGGCTCCTTACCCGCGGCGTCAGAGCAGAGCTCAAGCTGGACTTTGGAACCGAAAGTGGTTGGGAGAGAATGGGGCGGGGCTCAAGCTTAATAAACAAGCAAAAAGAACCCTTCAAAGCTAAAAATCAGTTCTTTTTCCTCTTCTGTAGACGAATCCCCCTAATTCTTGAAGGGTGGGGGACGGATGGTTGGAAAATAAAGAGGGAAGGGCTCAAAAAAAAAGCGTGAGAACTCCGATGACAAAAAGCGGGCTTTAGTAAGGAAATAGGAAGGAGGGAGGCTGAGGGCGAACAATCCGGTTAAAAATAGAAACTCATCCTCCGCAGGACTCGCTCTTTCCAGCTCCACCCTGGGGCGGCAGCCAGGCCAGTGACTCGGCTACGCGCGACAGCAGCGCGGTCAGGCTCCGCCCCGCCTCCGGTGACTGGGGTCGAGGGCGGGACGTCGGGTAGGCTACGTCACCACGCACCCCCACCGCCGTCGGGGTTTTCGCTGACGTACAGACCCCGCCCCTTCCCTCCTTCTTTTTCTCACTGCCGGAGCGCGGGGCGGGGAGGAAGCGTCAGTCGGCCGGACTGGGGTTCTATCTGCATCTCTTCTTTGGGCTCTTCGCTCGCTCCTGGGAGCTACGGGCCTCATCGGCGATAGCACAAGTGACAGAGCGCCACCACCGAGCCCTCGCGGTGCCGTTCCCGCTGCGCGCGCGCCGCTCGCCGTCGGAATCGGCTCTACCCGCCGTCGGTGGATGCGTGAGGCGACGACGGACGAGCGCCGCGAGCCGCGTTAGCAGCCGCGGCCTCCGGTCCTCCCTCCGCCTCTCCCTCTGTTCCCCCCCACCCCCGCTTCCCTCCTCCCACTTCCCAAGCTCCGGCGTGTCCCGGCCACGCTCGGTGCTACTGCAAGAACAAAAGGACCCCGCGGCGGCGGCAGCGCCACCTCCGCCTGCGGCGCCTACTGGCTCCTGGCCCGCGGCGGCGGCTTCAGGGCGTTCGGCTCGCCCATCTCGGAGGCTTCGGCCGGAACCCACCGCCCCGGCGTCGCGCGCCAGCCGGGCTCCTGCACTCCGGCTCACGCAGGGTGAGTGGTGGGGCGCTGGGGGGAGGGTGCCAGGCCGGGGAGTTGGCTTGGGGGGCCCGGAACGCCACCGAACTCCAATTAGGCCCGAGTGGGTCCAGGATGGTGGTGTCCGGGGGAGGGGAACCCGCCCGCCAGCTCAGGAAGCACAAAGACGGAGGCGTCATCCTGTCGTCGTGGCCCGAGGGCACGACTCTCTGCGTCCCCGGCTCACTCGCACACGCTCGGTCTGGAACAATACCCGCGTGCGTCCTCCGGGAGTTGGGGCTCCGGGCCTCGCTCGCGAGAGTCCCGGGCGTCCTTGGCTGCGGCGCCCGACGTGGGCAGCAGGACCCGGAGAGACAAAGAGGCGGCCGCGCCCCCGGCCCCCTCTCGCCGCCGACCCCAGCTCGCCGCCGCCACCTCAGGGGAGCGGTTCCAGCCCGGGGTCGGTGCGGGTCCGATAGGGTGAGGGGCCGGCCTGTCCTGCGGAGCTGCTGTTGTGCATGACTCAGTAGTTTTTGAAGAAGGCCCTGTCGGGCTTTCCTGTGCGAGGCCTGTGCTAGGAGGGGGCTGGGGGACCAGTGGGACCTGAACTTCTAAATTCTCTGGAAAGTGGGCGAAGGGGGCTTCTCTGTGGCCGTGTTTAGTTTTCCCAGCGCCTTTGCGTTTTCGCCCAAGATCCCTTTTATGAGGGAAATGAAGTACCTTCCCCTTTGTTTCATGCATTTAAGCTAATGAACCTAAATTCTGTGCTTCCTTTCCAAGCTTTCCGTGAAGCTGTGTCTTGGAAAAGGCCTGGGTTTTTATCTTTATTGTTGAATGCCCCCCTGAGAATAAGGACGTACAAGTGTAAAGTAATATACAGGTCATGGCCCGTTTCCATACCAGGCATTCAGATAATTTACAGCCTTAAAAATTATAAATTTCATTTTAAACTCATTTTTAAACAGGATTTCGAAACTGAATTGGAAAAATACTGCAATTTTTATCTCTCAAGTGTTAGAGAATTTCTTTAAAAGGGATTTACTGTAGTTTTCCCCTATTTTCTGTCTCTCTGGCCCGATATTAAGCCTGGAAATGAGCCTTTTAAAATCACACTAATCTACTGCATTTGGCAAGGAGGAAACTCATACGAAGAGTGAGGACTTGTCCAAGGTCACTGGCTTAGTCAGAGGTAGATTAGAGGCTAGAATTCAGGTATCAAGTCCAGGTGAGCTGGCATTCTTAACATCTTTCAACATTATGTGCACCTGAAAGAACTAAATTCCATAGATTTTAAAAACCTTTCTTTTAATTGTTTTTATATTTGAGGCTAGAGAATTGTTCAGGTTTCTGGATTGTTTTGGGGTTTGTTTGTTTCATTTAGTTGTGGATTACAGGAAGCTAAAACTATAAAAATGAACATTTCACCTTTATATGATAGAGCAGACACATGAATACTCAAGTTTCTATCAACTTTAAAGATAATAGTAATGGTAATGTATTTTTCTAAAATACAGCCAAGTAGGAGACAACCATAGTACCTAATGGCAGGCTTTCCCCACTCCCCTCTCCAAAAAAAGAATAAATTGCCACTAAACTTGAGGATTCTTGCTGCCTTGATGCTCTGTACTGTTATGTTTTTATAAACAACTGAGCATTTTGGCTTCGTGAGTGATTAGTGATGCTTGCATCTTCTAGATTGAATTTGACATTGTTCTCTAATTCTCTACATTAGGAAAAAACTATAGCAGACTTAATGGCATCTTTTTGTTTTGTTTTCTTATTATGTTAGATGTATGAATGCTGCATCCCTAGTTTTTGGGGTTGTGTAGGAGTTGGCAGGCTCCAGGATATAAATAGAAGCTGATTTCAGAGGCCCCTGTTGACTAGGCTTTATGTGAGAGCCTCCATCCAGCTCAGCCTGTCACATTGCAGCCTTGTGACAGGCTGAAGCGCCCGCCCATGTGATCCAAGCTTCTGAGAAGAAATATTAAGGCAAGCTGTGCACATGTGATGGCATTTAAAAGCTGGCTTTCTGGGAGGGCGGGGTAGGGGTGGACAAACAACAGATGAGAAGCCAGGTAGAAGACTAAATGTCCTGGTGTCTCTAAGTTGAAGATTATTTATAGTGAATTGAAGGTAGGTGTGTTTTCTGAAGAAGGAAAGGTGGAAGGAATACTTTGCGTGTTGGTGTGGGTGAAATCATTGGATGAGATTTCTCCCATTGTGTTTACATAAAAGATTTTAAGAATCAGATTAACAGGTATTAATCATGGTTGGGTCAAATTTAGGCCATTTTGCTATTAAAGCCACTGTCTGATGACTGAAAGCTAGTATAGGAAGTGTGAGCTAACGTAATTCTTAAGCTGAGTTCAAGAAATGGCCCAAGTAATTGTTTAGGGTAAAGATTCACACACTTTTCATAGTGGGCATGCAAATAAATAGTTTATTATTTGAAGCATTTTTTGCACATATTATGCTCTAATTTTTAAAAATCCAGCTGAAAGTGTTTATTAATAAACTTCCTAAGTGATGTTGAAATGTTTACACTACTCTGCTCCAAAATGAGTCAGCTAAATTCCACTTACTATTTAAAGAGACAGTGTCAACTAAATTAGTACTGTTTGAAGTTGTGGATCTTGGTCACTCTCCATACAAGTTTGATTGGTTTGAAATATTTTCAAGTTTGAAAACTGTCCTTTTGCTAACAAAAGTAAAGGTTACTGTTATTTAATTGGGAATAGTTGTCATCCTTCTGCCAGGTCAGAATTGGTTAGTCCTCTTCCATCCTTTTTAAGAATAATTTTGTTAATAAAAATTGCTAATTATTATTGAGACATTATTTTAAGTAACTCACTAAAGAGTGTATTCTAGAAGTGGTCATTGGAAAAAGCCATATAGAATTCTAGAAGATGGTAAGCTGTAGCTTGAAGTACTTTGCTGCACTTACTTGAAATGTTCATAACTTAATAAATCAAAAGTAACTTCTATCAACAGTAAGGTACATTTAAATGACAAGTTAGAGCATATGCTCTTTGATAAAATGTTCTCAAGTTTGCTTTTTGTACATTCATACATATTTTTAGGTGTGGAAGCCCACTTTTTTAGTAGTGTGTATTTTCTCTTTAACTTAGAGGAAAATATACTGAATTTAACAGAAGATAACTTTGTGCTGAGTATAACAAGACTTGTGGAAAAGCAAGACTATCCCTGCTGTATAAAGATTTTTCTGGTAACTTAGCATTAAATATTAACCATTATTAAACGTTGTGTATTTATATTGCTTTACTTTGCTGCATTGAAATTGAGCTCGAAAAGGTTTTAATTTTCCGATATCAGGAAAACAAGCAGTTGTTTTAAGAGAGAACCTTTGGCTGAGAAATCTATGACTGACTTTAAAGTACTCAGCCCCTGTTTTTCACATCTCAAATGAAGAACATAAAAGTGGTAAGCAGCTGACCCCCTAAATTTTTAAAGAGCTTCACTTGTTGGTTCCAAGGCAACAGGAAAGGCTAGATGATCTACCAGCTCTCTTTTCAGTCTATGTGAAGATGTTGCAATATTCTAAACGCTGCCCAGTAGCAGAATTATTGAATTACTAGTTGTGCCCAAGTATATTCAGGTGTTAGTTTTAAGAAAGCATAGAGCTACATCTAATATACAGCTAAGTTTAAAGAACTGGTAGATCTCAAGAGTGAGTAATTAAGTGCCCTGACCAAGTAGTTCAGTTGGTTTAGTGTTGTCCCAATACACTAATGTTGTGGGTTCAATTCCTGGTTGGGGCACATACAAGTATCAACCAATGCCCCTGGCCAGTGTGGCGTGGTTGGTTGGAGCATTGTCTCTGTAACCTAAAGGTAGTGGATTCAGATTCAATCCTTGGAGTGGGCACATACATTTTCCAGTGTTTCTCTCCCTCCCTCCTTTCCTCTCTGTTTAAAAAGCAATGAAAAACATCCCCTTGGATGAGGATTTTTTTTTTAATGCATAAAAAGTGGAATAACAAATCAGTGTTTCTAAAAATAGTCATAAAAATACGTAGTAATTAAGATTTGTAGCTTTCTTTGACATTTATAAGTTCCATTTAATGTATTTTAACGAATGATCAGAAGATAATCAATTGTCTAAATTGATTGAAATATAATTTTGATAACAGGCAGAGTGCCCTTTTCAGAAACTGAAGCAAAAAGCAATAGTGACAAGTAATATAAATACATTTTAATGTTTAATGGTAGGGTGTTTTTTTTGTTTGTTTTTCTTTTTTCTTCTTTTACTTTTTTTGATCCTAAAGAATGTGAAATCATAGGTCGTTATTTATCAAGTTAAAAAATGATCCCTTTTCATACCCTTTGTTTTTACAAAGGGAGCAAAGTATTCATAACTTTTCTTGGCCTACTTTTTAAAATGATTAACACAGTTTGGGCCTTCGTTAGAAATAGGCTTAGTGTTCAGAATAGCAAAGGTACATTGGTGACCGTTATACTAATTTAATTATTTTATTTCGGTTATATGCTAGTTTCTAAAGTTCTGTTTTTGTTTTCTTTGTAGCTGAAAAATATGGCTCAGGAGACTAACCAGACCCCCGGGCCCATGCTATGTAGTACAGGATGTGGCTTTTATGGGAATCCTAGGACAAATGGAATGTGTTCTGTTTGCTACAAAGAACATCTTCAGAGGCAGCAGAATAGTGGCAGAATGAGCCCAATGGGTAAGTTGTTTCCAAGGAAAAACTCATTTGAAGAACTGGTGAAAAGAAAACATAGAGCCAAGAATGGGGGTCTAAGACTGAGAATCAATGCTGAAGGCCCAGACAGAAGATCTGAGAAAAGCTTGAAATTAAAGCAACAGCCCAAGTACTTGGCATTACTACATCAGGAATGAATGACTATCTACAAGTGTCTTCTAGCTGTTTCATTTTGTTTTTGAGGTTTTGTTACACTTGTGTTCACTGGATATGACTTTAATAATGTACTTTTGTTTGGATACTCAAGTATAGGATTCTGCAGCACAATGAGAATGCTTAAATCACTAACCTAATTAAATGCAAGTATTTGTTACTTATTTAGTCTTGATACTGAGTGCAGTATTGCTTTGTTTCTTACAAATCATTTTTTTAAAATAGGGACAGCTAGTGGTTCCAACAGCCCTACCTCAGATTCTGCATCTGTACAAAGAGCAGACGCTAGTTTAAACAACTGTGAAGGTGCTGCTGGCAGCACATCTGAAAAATCAAGGTAAGATTATTTCATAGTTTTTAATAATACAAGGAGGAAACAAAGATAGCTGTGCTATCCATACTATTATAATTATGAATGTTCATATATAATAAGGGTGTTAATTTATCAGATGCCCTTGGCTTTGCATATGTTGCACAGTCAGGGATTTCAGTATCTTTTAATAAATGATCTTGTAGGTCATTGAGTAAAGATGTATATTATAACACACTCCATAACACCCCCAAGGATGCTATGTTGAGAATGCTGTGCTTTTACTTCCTTATAATTGAGGCTTAGAGACTAGGGAGTGAGACTTTGCAGACTATAGTGTAATGCCACACAAGGCATTTTGGCAAAACTGCCCCCTTTTGCCCTTAAACCAATTACAGACATAGCTAAAAATTCCTAGTTGTCTCTAATAAAATAATGTGAGTTATACAAATATGCAGCCTTGAATTGATGAGACATTTATGAGATTGCTTTCTTTATTCTCAACCATTTTTTGCTGAGCATCCAGTATCTTTTTAAAATTTTAGATTATTTACCTCTGATTGATTATGTTGGAAATACTATATAATTTAAAGTTGAACTGACAACTTACTGTCTCACAAAGAAGCACCCTTAACATCTTCAAAAATGTTTGCTTGAACTCAAATAGAAATGTACCTGTGGCTGCCTTGCCTGTAACACAGCAAATGACAGAAATGAGCATTTCAAGAGAGGACAAAATAACTACCCCGAAAACAGAGGTGTCAGAGCCAGGTATGCTTTTTGTTTAATACTAGTTCAGTTCTGGACTTGGTAGTATGAGCAATGGTTGGTGGGGGGATTCGTTCCTTCCCATTGAAGGACCAAAGCTGGAGAGAGCTGTAAAATACAGACCAAGCGAGAACCAGCTCTCTTTAGAGAGTGTAAAATAGTCACTTTACTCTCTTCTTTCTTCTCTGCCCACCTCCCACCATCCCCCACACCAATAAATTAGCAAAGATTATAATCTGGAGACAGGAAATATTAAGATTTAATGAATTTAAGAAGTAATTTACTGTCATTTTAAAGGTATCTACGTCATTAGAGAAGGCATTGTTCAAAAACATAGAAGAAATTACACATTAAATTTCAAAGCTATGAAGAAAATTTTTTAAATCAGAAGTAATAACTCCTCAGTCTTGATATTGCTAGTATTGTAGGAAATATTCAAGCAAAAGAACATATTAAACACTAAGACTTTCAGGTTGAAGTGTAGGATCCCATGTTTTTTAAAAGTTTAAAACTCAGTTTGGGAAGGCATTTTTGGTTTTCATTAGATAGTGACTTTGAGTCAGTGCTTCATTTATATAGTGCCACCACAAGTTTTCTAATGTGCCAGAAGGTTGATTTACTTGAACTACCTGTGCTAGGCCTAGAACAAAGATCTATGTGTTTTATATTGCACATAGTTCATTTTTGATAGCTTCATTATTTCCTGGTCGTGTTGACTGAATACAGTATAAACCTTTATTGTGAGGAAATAGTGTCAGCGGATATATAATCTGCTTTGGAGGCTTGCTTTTTCTACCATCACATAATAAAAGCTTATGTGATAAAGTTAAGGTGAAAATGTATAAGTTGGGCGAGTGAATCCATATTTGGTATTTTGAAATGAATTCAATCCTGCAAAAGCTGACCAAATTAGTACATGTGAGAATTTTTTGGTTTTGAAACACAAAATTAGTCTAGCCTTGGAATAGTACTCTTTTGAGTTATGTCTATAGCTAGCCTCCACATTATTATTTCGTAGTAGTAATTCTGTTGTTCATTGTTTCTTTGCCTTTTTCTGTATCATGTTTCTTTTCTTAGTCCCCCTTATCTATATGTCTTATGAACCACTGCTCAGTTTTTAGGTGTGGTCAAGGAAATTGCTGGCACTCCTCTTCTCCCCAAAACTATTCCTGTACCATCAGGAAAAATTATATTAAGGTTTTTATAGTAGATTATTAGGAATAAGTAATAGGTGGAATATTCTGTTAGCCTAATATTAGGCTATTTAATCTCTAATAAAAATGAGTTACAAATTTGGAGAGAATTTTTCAGTAAGTTGTCATTAAACCAATTTGCCTTGCATCTAGAGTTTGGATTTATGTTAATAGCATTGGTGCTGGCCTATTTAGGCTGTAATTTTAGCATTGCATATGCTAATTTGCTATTCTTGGGGTTTGGATTAAATATTAAAGTTCACTTTACAGTGTTCTGATATAGTTGAATTTTATGGAAATAGAATTAAATTTGGTATTTTTAAAGTAATGGTAATGTAGACTTTTACCAACAATGTACAGTTTTTGCCTTCATATTAATAAATTCTGTTGATACCATGTACGAGCTAAAACTCAAAGCCCTTTTAGGTGGAAAAATGGACTTTTTAATGTAAACCAAAATTATTGGTTTACCTATGAAATCCTTAAGTATAGAATCAAGACTTCACAAGTATTTATTGTCTTAAAAGGCGGTGCTTGCTAATCTTTCAAAAGGAACTTAAAAAAAAAAGTCTTCCAGATTTTCTGCATAAGACAATAAAGCACTTGTTAAATGGCAAAATAATTATGAAATTATAGGATCTGAAGTTAGTGATTAATGATTTGGGTTTTACTTGACAAAATTTTCTGATTTTATCTGCAGTTTTTCCCCCCTGAAAATATAAAAGCAAAATGGCTTTTGCAGTCAAGAACCTCAGAAGTTGTCAGCTTTATTTACTGAGTAGTAATGACTTTGAACAGACTTAAGATGTTTACATGTAGGAAAAACTGAGCATGTGACCAACATCTCAGATCTCAAAAATCTTTTAAAATTGGGGTTTTGTTTCTCAGCACTAGCTGTTAAGAATGAGTTGAAAGGAATTTAGAGTGATAATTGTATAAAATTTAGAGGAACAAGTAGTAGTATATTGATTGGTAAGAAATTCTTAGATATGATGTTTCTGTTATGAAAGTAAAAGATCCTGTTTAAGATACATGTTTTTAAGAAAGGCTTCTTAACATTTTTTGCTAAGATTTTTAAGGGTTTTTTTTTTTTTTTTTTTAACTTAGATAATTGGTTGATTTTCAGCCAGTAAACTCTTGACAAATTACTAATTTTTACCCTTACTTTTCAGTTGTCACTCAGCCCAGTTCATCAGTTTCTCAGCCTAGTACTTCTCAAAGTGAAGAAAAAGCTCCTGAGTTACCCAAACCAAAGAAGAACAGATGTTTTATGTGCAGAAAGAAAGTTGGCCTTACAGGTATTAGAAAACAGATTAGACACAGTATATTTTACAGCTAGGGTTCAATAAGGTGCTCTTGGTGACTTTATAAGGGGCTGGTTGGTCTTATAACAAAGTGCCCAACTTTCAAGAGTAGAAAGTCTAGTTTGAGTTCCATTTGTCTCCCTAATCACATAACTTTATTAACTTTAGACCTTATGAGTTACTTTTCTTTATTGGATTGATAAAAATTCATTCATTTTGATTATTTCCTTTGGTCTCCTGGGTAAAAGGTAGCTGAACTAAACAGTAAGCACCTACTTGGAGCCAGGCAAAAAATATTGTAGATACTTTTTTGTTGCCTTTAAATCTCACAGCTTTATTGTTGTCTTTCCCTAGTTTTCATTTGAAACATCACCCAGTTAGCATACGGTAGGAGGAGGATTTAAATCCACATCGTTCTGGCTCCAGAGCCTGTGTAATTAATTTCTACCCTGATGGTATCTGTAGGAGTTTATGGAAGGATAGCTACTTGAATGTATCATGTCGAAGGTGGTTTAAAAGCTCTTTCACAATTTGAAGTGACAAGACTCTTTCATGTTGCAAAGAGTCATGGAAACCTGGTTCCCTTTCTATAGTGAGTAAGGCTTTTTATTATTCTTTCTCCCTTTTAATTGCTACAAGTTTCCAAGTGCCTCTTCTTCCTCTTGTATACAGGTTTTGACTGCCGATGTGGAAATTTGTTTTGTGGACTTCACCGTTACTCTGACAAGCACAACTGTCCATATGATTACAAAGCAGAAGCTGCAGCAAAAATCAGAAAAGAGAATCCAGTTGTTGTGGCTGAAAAAATCCAGAGAATATAAATTACTACTTGTGAAGAGACTGAAACTTTGTTTTTATTTTAATATATCGTAGGAAAACATTAAAGAGCAGATGCATGGCCATTTTCCTTTGATGTTCTCCAGAGTTTTACTTTATACTTGTCTGTCTTATTGATATTTTAGAATGTTTGGGTGTTTGTTACAGGCAGAATTGGATAGGTACAGCCCTACAAAATGTATATGCCCTCCCTTAAATAAAATTGGATGAAAATCTGCACATCAAATTGAATTACGGATACTAGGGACAAAATTTAGTTCCCACGTGCCAAACAAAATACGTGAAATCTCTGCATGTTTGCAGCGTTTCTGCCTTTTTGGGAATGTAATCACGGTATAATCTTTGGCTAGTGTTATGTGCCTGTATTTTTCTTAAAAATGGTACACCAGAAAAGGACTGGCAGTCTACTTCCACCATAATTAAACTTCACCTTGTTAATTTCCACATGTTCTTTGGAAGCTGGAAGAAGGCGATAAAGAGGATCAGACCTTCTCATGAAACCGGTATTTGATGCCATGTGTAAGCTTGGCTAATCAGTCTAAAAGCTGTCAAATAGGACATTCTGTGAAAGGTAAACATCACAACTGGTTGTCATAGGAGTAAAACCATCAAGCAACAGGGTTTGAGCTACCATTGAAGCTTACTGTACTGGCTGCACCAGAAGATGTCTGCATTACTCATTGCTAAAAATGTGTAGCACAGAACCGCACTAGGATTAATTTGTTTACAAGAAGAAATTAAAACTACATTTGGTTTTCATATACAGCAGCTCTATTGAATAACATGCATCTGAATTTTAAGTTGCAAAGGCATCTGAACAGTTAATTTTTCATGTGCATCTTTTGTTGAATGTTTTGGTTCAAGAAAGAATGTTTAAAGCTTTTTTAAAGACTTCGGTTCTTAATGTAACTTTACCCTTCTGCATGGAAAATCATAACCAACATGGCTGCAGTAGACTTAGTGGTATCCAGCACCACTTGCAGAGGGCTGCTTTATCATATTAATTGTACTTGGGTGTAGGACTCTAGTGTTCTTGGGTGTATTGCATGGGCTGCATTATTTACAGCATTGTACAATAACAACTAGAAGAGGCAGTATACTTCACTGATGCTTGTCTGGTAATATCACTTCTGTGTTATAATGGAAGGTTTTCTGTGATGTATGAAACTTGTGTGTGTTTTTTTTTTTTAATATATAAATGAGTATAGTTAGATTAGTGTTGTGGTAATGCCTGTTTTCATCTGTAAATAGTAAGTATGTACACGAGGCACTATGATTTATTGCAGTGTTCAGTCCTAGTTTTTACTTTTTCTTAAAGCATTCAACTTTGCTTTCAATTTTATGTACCTTAGTTCTGAGTTAGATTTGCAGATGTGTACAGATAGTTCATATTTATGTATTGCACATAATCATGCTATCCAGCATTGATGCTATATTGTATTATGTAAATAATAAAAGCCATGTACAGAGGGAAACTTCCATTTGTTCATTGGGTTTTTAAGCCATAGTTAGACATTCTGCAGAGACATAATTAGAAAATGCTTCATAATCAACTTTTTTTAGTTACATGTGTAGATTTGCATGGCTATTTTGTACATTTTTCATTGCTGTCTCAACATGTGTTCACATGAGAACCATGAGATGAGTTTTGTGAAGTGTCTTCAAGTATGGTATATAACAGGTGATTGTTTTTGAAAAAATGAAATGGTGTTTTTAGGATCTTATCACCTAAGAAAGGAATGAAATTTGAACAATTATGGTCTGCCTACCCTTTTTGGTTTTATAGGTGACACTAGGCATGACAGTTGGCGTGAAAACAGTCGTAATTTTGATTTACTTTTTTGGGTGTGGCCCTAATGTAGAAATTGGATCCATGGGCTTGGTCTTTGAAGCTTTCATGTAAGATGATGAATAACTGACAAGTTCTGACTTTGTCCACGGAGTAACAAGCCAGGAACAGAACCATGGCTGCTCAGTGATGGGAGTTTCAAATGGAAATATTTATCCTGGTTCACTATGATTTTTCACAGTCCTCTCTGGGTGTTGATGCATTTGCTTCAAGTGAGAAACATGTGTAGAAGTCTATGTATGAGATAAGGTATTTCCTGAAATATGAAGGATCACAATTGATAATTATGGTTTAAAAATAAGACTTTCCCTTCAGTGCTAATTCTGTCAACATTTATACCTGATACATCTTAAATCTTAAGGTTTAGAAATCAGTATGTGGGGGATAAAGATGATGGACCTTCAGACTTCATTGGTTTACAAAGATCTAACAAATGCTTCTATAGGCTTTTTTTTTTTTTTTTTTTTTTTTTTTTT
>PVKU01013870.1:0-26182 GCA_004027475.1 Anoura caudifer
TTAGCAATAGGGGAGTGGGAAGAGGAGAGAGGGGGACAAGGTACATAGAACAAATAGCACAGACAGTGAGTAGAAAATAGACAGGGGAGGGCAAGAATAGTGTGGGAAATGTAGAAGCTAAAGAACTAACAACACATGGGCATGAACTAAAGGGGGGAATGTGGGTGGGAGGGGGTATGCAGGGTGGAGGGGAATGAAGGGGGGAAAATGGGGCAACTGTAATAGCATAATCAATAAAATACAATTTAAAAAATGCAAATGGAATACTTTAAAATACTAAAAAAAATTATCAGATATATGCTTTTTAAAAAATATACCAATTCCAGTTTCAGAACATGAATGCCAACATTCTACTTAGTAGAATTGTGTCATTTGTTATGTATCTATTTCTTTGAATTTCATTACCTTATTTTCTAAATTTCCTAAAATGAACACATATAACTTATTTAATATTTTAGAAGGTAAAAGTAACATAAGTACATACTTTTTACTAAAAGCTCGGAAATTGCTCGAGGTGACCATGGTATTAATGTTGATTGAATTATAAAAGGTCTATCTCCAAATCTCACTTGGCCACACACATGTGTGCACACAAACACACAGACACACAATATTCAGAGAAAACAGCTTTGCTGCAATTGAACCACAGTGCTGAGCAGGGTACTATTACTTTGATACTGTGTTAACTGGGACCTTCTTTCTTAAGCCATGTGGATCATCTCTATCTCTCCATAAGCCACATGGATCATATATTTTCATATTACTATACTGTATTTTTAGTAAATTTTTATGGGATGGCATCATGGTTCTTAATGCTAACTAGAGACACCCTGAGCTGTTACAACAGCCGAGCTTGTCAACGTTGAAGTACTGGCTCAAAGTACATACTGCACCCTGATGCTTGTTTATTCAATGCAACTAAGGAGCAGAGCAGCCTGCTTTCAACCTTGGCCTCCCAGGATCACGCCCCTGAGATCTAGCTCAGTATAGCAAGTTGACTTGTTCAACCAACTTACTCTTCATATACCAACTTATTCTTCAGCTCCTCTGTGGGAAGAAGTGAGTTTGTTTTCATTCATTCACTCCTTCATTTATTCAAGAAATATTTACTGAGCATTAACTATGTGCTAGGTGTAAGGTTAACAACCAATGAAGTTTGGCACTCATGGAACTTACAGTCTTTTGAGGGAAGACAATCACAAAACAAGAATAAGTATGCAGTATGGCAGGTAACTCAGAAGAAAAAGTAAAGCAGGGTAGGGAGAGAGAGATGAGGTATTATTTATGCAGCATAGTCAAGAAAGTGCACCACTGTGCTCAATAAATGCTTGTTGCATTAAGTAAATGAGTACAACTGTATGCAATCCCACATTTGTTCAGTTAGTTGGTCCTTCAAGAAATGATGACCTGTAGTACTTAACTGTTACCTTCTCCCCAAGGCACTTCTGTTTAACTTATTGAGCTATTAGTAATCCCTATACTATTTTCATGGTAGGAGCAAATTAAATATTGAAATATAAATATCAGTGGCTTAAAGAAATGTCTAGCACAATGCTTGGCATACCATAATTATATCACAAGGCTTGTTGACTTACAGCACTGATAACCTGAAATAGGACTAAATGTTGATTTTCCCTCTAGAATTTTACACACTATCCCAAACCTCAATGTTTGGCTTTTTCTCTGTGAGAAAACCCTTCAAATAATAATCATAACCATAATTGACCGTATTGAGTGTTTACTGTGATAAATAAATGAATTGCTGTGTTAATCCTTCAGATTTTTATTTTAGGAATCCTCACACTAACACTATGAGGGAAGTATTCGCTGATCCTTTTTCTGTGAATTTGGACATGGGCTTAGAGAGCTTAGGCGAGCTGCTCCGCATCACACAGACGAAAGGAGCGTGACAGGCTTGGAGCCATGGCTGTCTGATTTGAGCCGAGCCTGCATTCTTCATCACTCTCACTCCCGTTATCACAATAAATGTTACTTTATCCATTTAATTTGTAATAGCTTTCACATAGAAGGTTGGTTGATCTGTTAAAGATACAAATATCACTTGACGGCACTTGAATAATAGTATTACAGTGGGTGTGTATGTGAAGGCAAAATCCTTTTTAAAGAAGAAAAATAAATCTGTGTATCTAAAATGCAGGCATTTGACTTTGATCTCAAAGGAAACTTACAGCTCAGATATTTAAAAAATATCGTCTGTTCACTGCTGGGATGAAGTCGAGGTCAAGCAAGAGAGAAACCTGGGTTAGTAGATTTTCCTTATTGTCTCTCCATTGTCCTAGAAAACAATCCATGGATAAGCTACCTGATTGCACAGTCTAATGCTACTCTCAGTATTTCAGAATGTTCTATATAGTACCTGATAACCTAATGAATGTAGGGAATGCATCTAGGGGATGCATATTCCTTCTCTTGTTTGTGGTCCAGGGTATTGCATTTGAGGTGGATCTGATTTCCTTGTGAATTCTCCAGAGCTACCAGAAGGCTCTGGGAACCCTTAACCTCATAGTGATTTTTTTTTCCCAAAAGGCTCAGCCTTGAAAAATGGAACCAAAAATTATGCTCCTCTGAGAAGGCTGGCATTTTTCCAAGGTTAATCAAAGCCTGACTTCAGTATTCCTTCCCTGCAGCACTGAGTTTTTCTCTCTCAATTTCTTTCTTTTTTTCTTTCTCTCCTCATCTCTCTTTCCCCCTCTCCCTTCCTTTCATCTTCCCTTTTCTTCCTTTTATTATTAAAAAGCCAGTTGCCTCATTTGTTTTTCAAAGAATAAAGGGCAAAAAAATGAGCCAACACAGGGAACTGGCCCGTCTCCAAAAGGTATCTGGAGATATCACGGAGGGAACCTAGGATGCTAATAAAACTTTTTCCCAGCTATGGTTGGCAAAGAAAAACAGTCTTCCCCAACATGTCATGACATATTTTGTAATGACAGGGGACACTATGCCTCTGATAAGGAGCCACCAGGTTACAACCTGACCCTTTGCATGACATTATTAAGAACATGCTCAAATTCTCAATAATTCACTGAAGCAGCATGCTATCATTTTTATAAATAACTTGCCAAAACTCTCAAAGGCCAGTGTATTAAAGAATAAATAAAAGTCCAAAACAATTCCCCCAAAGTTCTTATATATTATAAACCTATGAAACCCATCAATCCCTGTTTGGATGCAAAAGATGCAAAACAAAATAACTGTGCTCCTCACAAAAGTAATTACATTATTTATTATATAAAATTAACCACGGTTCACTAAGTCCATATGGTCTTGCAATAGGACAAAAATTTCAGGTTTTATGATGGATATTTTTGATCCTGTCAAGGTACCTCTGTGGCTATACACAGGTCCTCATGTGGACATAGTACTGCAGTTTAAATGTGAGATGCTCTGTGGAAATGAGGCCTGCCCTCCACCCCTATTACAGGCCCAAGGAGTGCTCCCTGAGCAATGGGTCCTGTGGGAAAACACAGACAAACAAGTCTTGGGGGATGAAACTCAGATTTACAGTAACATAGTAACTTACAGTAATTTACCAAAATCAGTAACCTGAGAATAGGCCATCGGTAACATATTTGCTAGTGCTGTAAAGTGAAGGGTAAAAATGTCTTGAAATAATTTGGAAAGCTCAAGACCTATCCTTTTAGATTCCCAGACTTTTAGATGTTGTGAGAGTCTGCTGGATTAACCACTTCTTGCTTTAAACAGAGACAGCCGAGAGTAACAAAGTGTTGGCTTACGGTCTCCGCATCCATCATCACTATAATGACTACCGAGTGTGTTTGCTGTGGCTGTTATTCCTTTAGTGTCTGTTCACTCAGGAAAACAAAAATACCCATCCTTCCCTCATCGCTCCAGATGTCCTGAGGGTTTCAAGTCTTAGGTTTGATTTTTATGGACCTTTGTACTCTTCCCCTTTTATTATTAGCCATTATATTTCTCACATCAGCTATTGAGCCTACAAATAATAGACTCTCCTCTGACCTGCACTTTTCTTTTTTCCCTGAGAGTTTAGAGGATAAAAGAATAACTTTGTTGGCTGTGTCTAAAAACAAAACCCAAACTGCCTTGGGGCACTGTTTTTATGAATTCAAGCTATAGGGCAACTTCAGTACCTGACCATCTATGAATTTATTTTTGTGCTTTTTCTGATTCAAAGGACTACTCAGATTCGTCATTCAGAAAACTGTGCATAGAATTTTGGTGTATATTAATACAGTTGTATGGTTAATATTAGTCATGTCTCTATAGTAATACAGGCAGGGATTTATAGCTGTTTTTATTATTATTAATTGTGTTAAGGATAGATGAGGCTATCAGAGAGCTGAATTCTGAAGAGGTGACATCAGATTTTGAAACTTGAGCATGTAAGATACAAATTGAGAACATACAAAATATATATACATATAGATGGCTTAAAAGCAGTGCCCTTCTGCATGTATCAGACTCGGCCAGAGGAAATAGGTACACCTTCTCACGGTTCTTCAGAGTGTTCGAGCCATCGGCAGTTAGCAGGGCTTCGCCAAGTGTCACGCACTGCTTAATGGCCTCTCATTTAAACTTGCTTGGTGGAGGTATTTCCTCATCTAATTCTCCCTAGAAAAAGCCTGATAACCTAAGTTGTATCCATGGACTAAAAATAGGAATAGAATTAACAGGAAGATAGACCTGCAATCTGTCAGAAGAACAAGTTTCTGGAGCCAACTGCTCTTCTGAGACTTTAGGTGCCCTTATCCCTTATATAAATTATTGTTTATATACAAATATAGGAAACAAGTAAATATAACTAATACAGAAACATAAAAATGTATATATATACACACATATATATGTATACATATGCGCAAAGGACTTCTCTTAGAGCCTAAAACATGTAAAGTATTCAAGAAATATAACCTAGTTCCAGTACTGTAGAATTAGATATTTGCCAAAATATTAACTAATTCTATCTGTATTTTCCTCCATTTTTATATATGCATGTTTATTAATTCATTTATTAGTATAAAAACATACACTTTCATTTTTCTAAAGACGATTATTACTCAGAAATTGTCATTTACACACAGTCAAGGCATGATTGCTGCTCACATATTTAACTTTACAACTGGGGACTTGGCTGTGCATTGGTTTGCTGTGCATGGTTTGTTTCACAATTCCTACATCTTTAAACATTTATAAGCCACTTATTCTGCTGATAAAAATAAAGTCACCAAATAGAACCAGTGCTTATAAGTTAGTGCGTTAAAGCAGAAGATTCAAGATTTTTCCTAATAGCATTCACCACGCAAAGAAAGCTGTCTGTCTGTCCCATGCTTATTAACAATCAGGCAGTGCTGTGATTCAAAGGTTGTGAAAAATACTTTGTGTCAGTACAAATGTCCCCTGACTTGCCCACATGCCATAATGCTTACAGTTTTTACCCAGTGGAGTCACTAGGAGGTCTTTTCAAAGAAACAAGATTCTTATAAACGTCTCTGCAGGAAAAATGACTTAAAACATCACTTCTACCTAGCCACCAAGAGTTTCTGTTCTGGGGTAAATTAAACAAGTTCAAAAGCAAAAATTGTAACATTGGCCATAGCTCGTCTGAACACATGAAAGATTCTAGGAATAAAAATTGGCGATTACCAAAGATGCAAATAGACACAGGCTGACTTTGAGGTAGTTTCAGGGCCACTTGGTCTATCAGGACCTCATCACTTGCCACATGAACTAAAACAGTAGCCTTCTATTAGTCTCCCTTTTTTCAGACTCTGCTTCCTGAAAATACTGCCTGAGAGTGTCTCTACTGAAAATCGCAAGTGACTTCCCCGAATCAGATTCCTTCATTCTATTTAAAACACTTGAATGTTTTAACCCAGCCAATCTTTTTCAGGCTTATTGTCCCGGACCTCCTCCCTTATCCTATGTTCTAGCTAGATTGAACTCTCCCTATTCTCCATATATATCCTGTGCCTTCCTACCTCTGTACGTTTGCGTAAGCTAATTATTTTTATTTATTTATTTTTATTGGTTTGAGAGAAAGAGGAAGGAAGGGGGAAGGGAGAGAGGGAGAGAGAGAGAGAGAAACATCAGTTTGGTGTTCCACATAATTAAACATTCATTGGTTATTTCTTGTATGTGCCCTGACTGGGGATCCAACTCACAACCTTGGCATATTGGGATGATGCCCTAACCAACTGAGCTACCTGGCCAGGGCCCATAAGCTATTTATTTTGTCTGGAAAATCTAAATGCAAAAATTCCCTTAAGGCCTGGGTTTGCTTAACTATTCACTTGATGACATGTATTCTTCAAAGTGCATCTCATATGCTACTTCTTCTGAGGAGCCATTTCCCAATATGTTATTATTCACAATAATAATGCGGAACACTTGCTGAAGCTTTATGCTATACTAGGCACTCTCACAAGGGTTCCATAGACTTCTGTAACAAATGAGAAAAGTATAACATAGTGTTAAAGAGTGCCAGCAATCAAATCCTGGCTACAGGGCTTATTTGCTGATGAACTTGGGAATTTATTTACATTCTGTGTTTAGTGCCCTCATATGTAAGCTAAGACCTAATAGAGTTATTAGGGGGATTATGTAAAATAATACATATGAAGCCCTTAAAACAGTCCTGACACATTGTAATTATAGCATAAACATCAGCTGCTGCTACTACTACACCTCACAGTATGCTACCAGGTAGATGTCATCATTATTCCCATGTAATAGATGGAGAGACTAAGCTAGAAAGATTGAAACACATCCCAAGTTACGCGGCTAATACGTGACAGATCCAGAACATGCACATCTCCATCTACTCTACACCGTGATCTTGTTTTCAGCAATACAGGTGGACACACCGTCTTTGTTTCCAACCTAGTGATTTTCCCGACTGAGGCTTGAACAGAAACAGCCACAACAGTATTTACTAACATTTGTTGAATACTTATGAGGTGCAAGCACAGCACTCAGCACTAATTAATTCTCTCATTAATTGACACAGCAAACTCAGCAACCAGGGGCCATCTTTATCCTCATTTTATAGAGGAGGAAATGTACACTAGAGAAACTTGTTCAGTCACCCAGCTTATAAGTAACAAGAGCTAGGATTCAAACCCTGACTCTGATCTAAAACCATACCTTGCTTTACTTTTAGCTGAAATTATTCCCTGACTCCTCTGTTCTTCCAGTTCTCTTAGAAGAAGCTCCTTCTACAACACTGGGTACCCGGCTAGTTGTGCTTACATCAGACGCTACTGTCAACTTGTCAATCACCTGAAAAGCAGGACCCTGCCAGAATCATCTGGCTTCCTAACAGTGCCTTTTGAGTAGGAGAGGCCTAATAAATCTTGGGATGAATTGAACCTCATGTCAGAAGTTAAATCATAAAGAATCAAATGTTGCACAGAAAATATTTTGCATACATGCTGACGCTGAGTTGCAATGACAAAGGACTTGAGTCTAGTTCCACTAAGAATAACTAATGAGAAACAACTTTCACATCAGTTAAGAGTGCCAGCCTTGAAACTGGACTGAGCTGGAATCAAGTCCCAGTTTCCTCATCTATAAATAAAAGATAAGAATAAGACCCCTTGATTAGGGTTTTTGATGGGATTCGATAAAAATATTCATAAACACTACTTGGCATTGTGACTCTACATGGTAAGCATTCAGTAAAGTGTGCTTGATAAATAAAAACTTACTATTTTTTAAAAGTAAAATAATTAAAGAACAGCTCCTTGGTCACTCAAGCAATTGTTCTAACCCAGATCTAGAGTCTTCCTCAAGAAAGATCACAAAGATTGTGAAATAAACTTGGGTGAAGATGAAGGAACAGAAAATAAATAATTCCATAGGAAAAGGGGCCCTGAAAGGGACAAGCATGAGAGAGACCGCAGGAAGGGGGCTACTTTGTGGTAAACAGCTTTATCCTTAACCCAAGGGATCTGTTCCCCAGAAGGTGCCTTTGTGCTGTTACTGTGGGTGATAAAGGCCTGGCAGTGAACGTTTCCTTTCTTCCCCAATCTCACTGACAGAGTAAATTTCACATGTCAGAATCATTTATTTAGAAACTCTGATCTCCAAATTATTAAGAGCTGCAGGGTTGAAACTAGCTGTAGAGTAGAGAAGATAAAAACCGTATAAGAGCCCGTAAGATACAAATGGTAAGCATGTAGGTTTGCCAAGGAAGGTATCACTCATGTTGCCAATAAATATAAAGAATATTTTTTCCACTTTAATCAATAATTATGTCTATATTACTGCAGTGTTTGAAGGTCCTGACTGCTATGAATTGAATTGTGTTCTCTATGTGGAAGCCCTATCCCCAATGTGACTATTTGGAGATCAGGCCTTTGAAGAGGTAATAAAGGTTAAATAAGGTCATAAGGATGGGTCCTTTTTTAAAAAATGTGTTTTATTGATTATGCTATTACAGTTGTCCCATTTCTCCCCCTTCATTCCCCTCCACCCTACACACCACCTCCCACCCACATTCCCCCCTTTAGTTCATGTCCATGTGTCATAAGTTCTTTAGCTTCTACTTTTCCCACACTATTCTTGTCCTCCCCCTGTCTATTTTCTACCTACCATCTATGGTACTTCTCCTCCACCCACTCCCCTGTTGCTAACCCTCCATGTGATCTCCATTTCTGTGTTTCTGCTCTGCTCTAGATGTTTGCTTAGTTTGCTTGTTTTAGGTGTGGTTGTTAATATTTGTGAGTTTACTGTCTTTTTACTGCCCTATTTTTTATCTTCTTTTTCTTAGAGAAGTCCCTTTAACATTTCATATAATAAGGGCTTGGTGATGATGAACTCCTTTAACTTGACCTTATCTGAGAAGCACTTTACCTTCCCTTCCATTCTAAATGAAAGCTTTGCTGGATAGAGCAATCTTGGATGTAGGTCCTTGCCTTTCATGACTTGGAATACTTCTTTCCAGCCCCTTCTTGCCTGGAAGGTCTCTTTTGAGAGATCAGCTGACAGTCTGATGGGAACTCCTTTGTAGGTGACTGTGCCCTTACCCCTTGCTGCTTCTAGAATTCTCTCTTTCATTTTAATCTTGGCTAACGTAATTATGATGTGCCTTGGTGTGTTCCTCCTTGGGTCCACCTTCTTTGGGACTGTCTGAGCTTCCTGGACTTCCTAGAAGTCTATTTCCTTTGCCAAATTGGGGAAGTTTTCCTTTATTATCTGTTCAAATAAGTTTTCCACCCTTTGCTTTTCCTCTTCCCTTTCTGGTACCCCTATAATTAGGATGTTGGAATGTTTAAAGATGTCCTGGAGGTTCCTAAGCCTCTCCTCATTTTTTTGAATTCCTGTTTCTTCCTTCTTTTCTGTTTGGTTGTTTCTTTCTTCCTTCTGGTCCACTTCATTGATTTGAGTCCCCGTTTTCCTCCCATCTCTATTGGTTCCCTGTGTGTTTTCCTTCATTTCACTTATTGTAGCCTTCATTTTTTCATCTAATTTGTGGCCAAAATCAACCAATTCTGTGAGCATCCTGATCACCAGAGCTTTGAATTGTGCATCTGATAGGTTGGCTATCTCTTGGTCGCTTATATGAATTGGCTGTGGGGCTTTGATTTGTTCTCCTGTTTGAGCCTTTTTTTTTTTTTTTGGTCTTGTCGCAGCTGTTACTTAGGGGCAGAGCCTTAGTTCCCAGGGCAGGGCAGCCTAGTTGCCGGGCAGTAACACTGTATGTGGGGGTGGGGTCTGAAAGGGAACAATGATGCTTGCTCCACTCTCTCTTGGATTCCAGTCCCTTCTGCCCCTTCCCCTTCGCCTGGATTATCTACATGCGAATGTGGGACCACCTGGTCAGCCAGCCGCCTTGAGCGGCCTCACTGGGTCTGCACCGCTGCCACCCCGTGCCTGGGGTCTGCTAGCCGCTGCCTCCATGACTGGGATCTGCCAGCCGTTGCTGCCTGCGTGCCCGGGTCTGCCAACCTCCACTTTTTCCTGCCACGACTCTGCCCATTACCAGTCTGGATGAATGGTTGTTGGACTTCTGTACAGTTCAATTTTCTATCAGTTCTGGTTGTTTCCTGGTTTCTAAATCTTTTTGTTCTTAATTTTGGTTGTGCGATGAGGCACAGTGTGTCCACTTATGCCTCCATCTCGGCTGAAAGTCCAGGATGGGTCCTTAATCCAATAGGACAAGTATCCTCTTATGGAGAGGAAGAGACATTGGAGCTCTCTCTCAGCATGCACCGAAGAATGACCATATAAGGGCAAAGTGAGAAGGTGACGTTTTACAACTCAGGAAGTAAGGTTTCACCAGAAACCAACTCTGTTGGAGCTTTGACCTTGGCCTTCCAGCCTTCAGAAATATGAGCAAGTGAATTTTCCGTGGTTTAGGCTAGCCCAGTGTGCAGCATTCCAGTATGACAGCTGGTGCAAACTAACAATACTATTATTTACATTAAATTCTTTTCTGTCCTATATAACAATAATGGTTATATTTTTCCAATGAGGAGTAATGATGGTTTATTGAACTAAGGACTTTTTAAGTCAAGGAGTCCATTTGGGAGATGTAGTTGGGATTTTCTGGCCTTTATATTTCAGACAAAAAGAAAAGAAAAATATTAACAACCCACACAGAACACTTGTTTTGTAAAGTAGCATTTTATTAGTGATTTTTTCCCCAAGTGCCTCCCTCCACACATCAGGCATGGGCCAAGGGCCCAAGGCAGACAAAGACCAGCTACACAGCAGAAGTCAGGGGAAACTTAGCTATGATACAGGCTCTCAGTTATGTGCGTAGTACTCTTTTTCCTTCTGAAATTTAAATTCTTTCTCATTGAAAGAGATTTACAGTTGTATCTTTTTAGGTCAGCCCCGGTTGTCAATTTTTTGATCAAGAGGACAGAATAAAATTGCACTGACTGATAAGGCTCCACTGGCCTTTAAGGACTGCAGGCTGAAAGTGGTGTTGTGGCTTAAACTTAACCCAGAGCATTTCTTTATTCTTCCTTGCAAAAAGTCTTTTCTTATGGCCTTCTCTGTGCCTGGTACTGGGAAGGCCCTAGGAACAGACCTAAGTCTTTGCCAACAGCTTAGAAACTAGCATGTACATACAGACCATCATCCAAAATTAGCCAAATTAATAAATATTTTCTGATGATGGTAAGTGTTCAAAAGATCGTAAAAGATAGTAATGGATGACTTAAACTGTCATTTGAAGTAAGTCCGTACTGTAGGCAGGCCATGCTAAAATCTGGGGGCAGATTTCAGGGAATTGCTACAGGGACCTAAGGCAGGCATCAGGTGGGTGTGTCTGAAAATCAGACTTGAAGAGTGGCGTGGCTGGTTAAAAGGGGCGCTGGAGCAAAAGGGCCTCGAAGGGCATGATCAGGACAACCGAGGATATGCACTCAGTGCTTTGAGAAGTCTTTGCCGAGGTTTCTCAATTAAATTAACCACCACAATGACCCTCAGGTTGAGTCCAGGACGCAGCCTGTGTCTGTAAATAAGGCTTGAACTGGGCACAGCCATGCCCAGCGGTTTAAATACTGTCTATGCCTGCTTTTGTGCTACAAGGGCAGAAGTGAGTGGTTGTGATAGACTGGATGGCCCACAACACCTAAACATTTACTGTCAGTGGCGTGGAGCAGGAGGAGCAGTCTGAGGGTGGTGCAGCCATCCAATGGGGAGGCGATGGTGGCTCGGACCAGAGCGGCTTGTGGCAGTACAGCAATGGCAGGTGGACAAGTCGCCGCATGCTTTGTAAGAAGAGATGACAGAATCTGCTGCCGAATGAAACGTGGCAGAAACAAAGGATGGAAAGGAATCAGAATATTTCTAGCATGTTGGCTCAAACAATTGAGTGGGTAACAGGGTCATATGCCAAGACAGGGAGTTCTGGGGAGGAGCCGCTCATGGGAAGGGTGAGAATGAAGAGCTGTTGGGAAATGTTTAGTTTAAATGTCTTTTAATAAAGCCTGTCTGTTGCTAGTTTTCAATCCAGTGCAGTGATTCTCAAAAACAAACAAACAAACAACAAAAAAAACCCCAAAAACCCAAACCCAAAACCAATGACTTTTTCTCCGTCCTTGTTCCATAACACAAACGAAAGCCACGTGGCCAGTGGAAGGTGCCATTCCTCTGGATGCTAAACAGTAAACACTCCAGAGGCAGGGGCCATGCTTATAATGCTCACCATATCTCCATACCTCCTCTAGTACCTGGTACACGGTAGAACCTTAATAAATACAGGTTTCTAAAGAGAACGCAAGAAACACTCAGCAACCAGTCACTGAACACTTACTTTAACATCAGGAACTCAGTGAGGTACTTCACATGAATTACATTATTTAATCCTTACAGAAATTCAACATGCTAGTTGCTGCTATAGCAATTCTACAGATTTGGAAATTAGGGCTTAGAGCAAGGGATCCAAAGCACCAATGCCTATACGTTTATATTTCAGTGGGAAATATAAGTGGGTGAAGGGGACCATAGGGTGACAGCCTCCCTTAAGCGGGCAATTGCTTTTTGGCTGCCACTGAGACTTGGTCTAAGAAAAAGCATCCACCCAATATCGCCAGGTCTGATTTTTCAAGAGAAGCTGGAAATCCAATCTATTTTATAAATATGAAATCTCCAAATTAAAAAAACAAGACCCTGTCCAACAGCAAGCACTAGAGAATCTAATTATTGCAGGCACTTTTCACACTTTACTTTGCAGACTAACCACATTTGTAACAGGGAGAAACACCAATCTACTCCTTAGTAAATATTTTTGGTGAATCTGGTATAACAACACTGTCCTGCGTGCTTAGCCAAATGTATTTTTTGTTGAGGATGTTTGTTATAATAGCTAAGGGTTGCACTAGGCATTTGCTTTTTGTGTCTAGAACACTATAGCCTTTCTCTAATGTTTGAACATCTGCTTGATGACCAGAGCAAATCCCCAAATCATATTGTCTGTGTGGCTAATGAATTCATGCAGTCCTCCTAATGCAATGATGTAACTACACTGACCTCACTGTGCCAAGAAGCCCTGAGATTTTAGAACTGAAGATATCGAATGCCTCCATTTTTTTTTTTTTTAAGATTCATTTCTTGTTACTAAGTCTGGTTTTTGGAGAATGGATATCATTTTGATGGTTCCCACTTTAAGTTAATTTCATACAAATGGGAGATTAGAAAATGCCATCACAGGCTAATCTTTTCAGTTTTAAGGGCCAATTCTAAATAGTATAACAAGGAGGGAAATAGAATGTTTAAAGAATCTAACAAATTCAATTTGGTGAACAATTACCGAATGCCTATTATATGCCAGGATCTGTGCTAGGTCCCAGGATACAAATGAACAAGCCATTGCCCCTGGCCATGAACACTTGCGTTCCAATGAGGGAAATAGATCCATAAATAATAATAGATGGAGACATGTGCTATAATAGAAAGATTATAGAATGTTCTGGGAACATAAATAAAAAGATGATTAATAATGACTTCATGGGGGCAGAGCTGGGAGAAGTCTAGGTCAAGGAAAACTATGCAGGAAAGGTTACAACTCTAAGGATGGCTAGAGTTTCAGGACTCAAGTGTCAGAGGAGGTGCATTCTGGGGTATATAAGCTAATATCTATCAAAAGTTTACCATGAGGACATTTATACCTCATTCTTCACAATAACCCAGTAAGTTAAACTTGTTTTAAATCCTTATTTTTCAGATTAAGGGACTGAGGTCCAAAAAGGTAAAGTAATTTAGTCAGAGCTTCACAGCTAGTCTTTGGGAAAACTTGTATGCAATCCCAGGTCTGTGGGACTTGAAAGCCTGGGCTTTTAAACCCATATCTCTCATCAGGTGGCGTAAGAAGCATGTGGACACACCATGTTTTTGTTTGGACTAGAGAAGTAGTCCACTGCACAATGCACACTGCAGTGGTGGTAGGGGCAGGGGGTGCAGCTCTACACGTTTCAATATCAGATTTGTAAACTGGGCCCAGATTTTAAGACAGCAGAGATGGAGCTTTACTCCACAATCAGCAAGGGCTTCTTTGAATGCTTGTAAGAATCAGAGTAAGATTATTAAGAATGAGCTCATTAGATAAGTCCAGAAACTCTGAGGAAACCAAATGCTAGAAAACCTGTTAAAAGGTTACTGGAATAATCCAGATAAGATAAGGATGGTCTAAACTTGGGTACTGGTAGTGAGTACAAGGAGGACGATAAGGATGCATGAAGATGCTGTGGAGGACAATCAGCACGATTTTAGACTGGATTAATTGGAGGGATGAAGGAGAGGTACCATGGGTCACACTAGGGATTTAGGCTTGAATAACTGGGTAGGTGCTGGGTAGGACCTTCTCCATGGATGTTCAAGTTGATAAGTCCAAGAAATAATTGGTAATATAGAAACTTGTCTTGACCACATAGATGTAGGAAGCCATAAGAAAGGGGAGGTCACCTGTACCCAGGTGAAGTGTGGGAATGAGAAGAAATAAAGACCTAAAACATAATAGCAACACCAACAATAGCTATACTCATACATGGATGTTTCGAGTTTAACCTGATACAAAACATTATGCTTCCCAGTGCCTCTGTAATTTTTTTTACAACTAGTCCATGTACAAATATTTAATGGCTAGAGAGTTTCAGCATTCATTCATACTAGCATATCAGTAAATTGAACATATTTCAGTCGGGGACCCACAGTGAGAACTAAGATCATTTAATTAATTTTATGTATGTATATCCCTATATTGCTTTAACAAAAAATGCAGATTACTTGTGAATATCCATATAAAAGTATCATAAACAGATGAGTCTATCAATGCCAGGGGACAGGCCCATTAAGAATATTTAAATATTTTTAAATAGGAATAATCACTGTGATTATTAATGTCACAACTATAGTAATTACATAAAAGTACCATGCTTTGAAAGAATTAATTTTTAAAGCATCTTATATTTTTATGCAGTTACTGAAGTGTCAGAAAAGAATTCTATCAAAGACAATTAGCATTTGTGTTGTCTTTATAGGAGAAATAATTTGTCAGTAAAGGTCAATAAAAAATAGCAGGGAAGTCCCTGCCTTTACCCCTTACCCTGGTACGTGCAGCGATTAGAACATTAGAATTACTGTGTGCTTTACCTTCTGAGCTACTCAAAAAGGCTTTGTTCATGAAAAGTTCTCATGGACATAAAACACTAAACAAAAACTACTTGTCCAGCATGATGCATTGTATTTATATTTCTTTTTGTCTGAGGAATTGAAAAAGCTTTACAAGTAAGATCAAATAAATCTTTTTCAGACAGTTGCCTGTGGGACTAGTTCCCCACTCAGTGGAAACTGGAGACAGGTACACAGAGAGGAGGAAATGAGGGCAGACAGGCAGCAACTGTCATCCAGTCACCAAAGTGTAGGGCTGCACACTTTGTCTTCCGGCAGGACTCGCCACTATAAACAGTCAATGCTCTACCCTTCGCATGTGATAGCTGCTGATTCTAGACTTTGCCATCTGTTAACACAGGTGAGCAACAGCGAACAAAACATCGGAGGTGCAGAGGGGAGGGAGGTGAAAAAAGACAAGACAAAGGAACAATAATACAGTGCTTCCAGTGTTCAGGTAACTGCTAGATGCTGTCACATTCAGAGTATGCACTCAGTAAATACTTAGCTTCTCTCCTAATGTGTGCCACTTCAATTCATGTGAGGAAGAGACTAGTGGAATTTGACATATACGCTACAATTTATGCTATTTGATTAAGAAAACCAGTTTTTGTAGAGAAAAAGATGAGTCTCTGTTAATTAAAAAGGCATGAGGCAGAGGGGGCACCATTCCATTCATAGGAAATATGACTACCAAAAATATAGAACCCAAAGGACAAGGGAATGGAAGCAGCCCTTGGGGCAAAGAACACAAATTACCCACAACCGTTTCTCAACTGGAGGAGCAGAGCAATACTACGTGGCAGTGCGGGACATCTCTCCACCCACAGGATTAAACTTGGTCTTTAAACTTTTATATAAATCTAGAGAACACCTTTGAGAAGTCACAGATTTCACAAGACACGTCAACCAAGTCAGGGAGAGCATTCCGGTGGCTTTGGGAGTCAGTGGCCTGGGTGAAATCTAGCCTCTGTCACTTAGCGGCAGCCTAGTCATGGAACCTCTGGACTCTGGTTTCCTTTTCCATGAAATGAGTGATAATAAAAGCCAAAAAAATTCTTTAACTGACACATAAACTGTACTATGTGTCATTTAACCTTTGAAGGACAAATTTGTCTATTAAAAGGTTTTCTTCACAGACTTTATTTTAGCTAAAAGAATCCAATGCAGTAATGTGAACAGTTTAGTAAAGATTCAGGGAATAATATGGGTCCCTGAAATTTGACTCCTCTAATTAAAATACCACAAGACCAACAATGAGAACACAAAAGTACTGGGGCAATCAAAACACTGTCTATTATTTTTCAATTTTATAACTTTATTTAAACAGTTATAGAAGAGTATTTGGCATTGTCTGAGGAACAGAAAGTGGGGCACACGAGGAAGAGACTAGCAGAGGATGACGTTAGGGGAGCAAGTTCAATTTGTAGGGCTGTCTAAACGTGGATGAGGAGTCTGTCTTGATCAGACAATTTTGAAGTGAAAGTTATGACCTGATTCATATTTCGAAGCATCGCTCCATTGTCTGTGGGAAGAGTTTATTGTGAGAGGGGGAGAGCCCTCTCTTCCAGGGGACAACCCTTCCCGGGGTTACAGAGGTAGTTCAGGCAGGGAAGGTGGTGGCTCTAACTAGAAAGGGAGGAACAGAGGTAGAAAAGTGGACCAAGTTAGGGAGTGTTTTGAGGTACAAGTAAGAGGATTGCTAATAGATTGGGTGGGGGGTATCAGGTAAAGAAAGAACTCAAAGGCAAACTGGCTTAAAAATGTTAGAGGGTTAATGCCACCAAATAAGACGGAGACTGGGGAAGGAGGAGTTTCTGCTGAGTGTGGTATGTCCGCACGTTGCCCCTATTAAGTTCCATCCACTTCACCCCTATTAAGTCTGAGAGACTAGTACCCACATTAGTGAACATGTTAAGTAGGTAACTGCGTTTAAGTCTGGACTTCCCAGAAGTCGGGACCAGAAATGAGAGTTGTCATCCTGTAGGTGAGAATGCATGAGATTACTTGGGGACAGTGTCACTAGAGAGTGCACAAAAAATGGGCCACATACTAAACCTGACAAGCTCAGGGGAGGTCTGCATGGTGGCCTTACAGACTCAGAGACCTAAAGCCGCCACAGAGGATGGTCTGCAAATAAAACTTCCTAACTAAAAGGAGGTCTTTGCAGTTAGTCATGTCCTGGGCTGGTATCTTCCCTGACAAAGGCCACTCTTTCTCTGAATTGAGCCTGTCTGTTGTCTTTTTGCATTTAGGATCAGGACACAACCACCAGAGTAAAGACCACAAACCCCCTCATTGTTATTTTTACCATGTGAATTATTGACAGCCAACTATCCTATACCTACAAGTGTAAAGTATATGTATATTCCTGTTACTTTTTGTCCAATCCAAAAGATTTCCCTGGTTTTGCTTTCCCTTGCCTCCTTAATCTATCGTCAATGAATTTCATGTACACCCCTTTCACCTTCCCCTTTGATTCTGATGAATGAAGTAAGTGGTAAAACTGCCATTTTTTGGAGCATTTTCTTGATCCACTGAGATTTTGCTTCCTGGCAATTGTCATCAGTGTGGCTCACATAAACTCAAAAATTCTCTATCGGTTGGAACGTTTCTAACATTGACAAAAGCCTAACAAGGTCTATCTAGGCCTGAGCCTTGGTGACCCAAATTCTTAGAAGTAGAAAGTAAAAAAGGAACCAGGCACAAGAAAGGAGAAGAGCAAGCTGGTGAAAAAGAAGAGATAATCAATAAGTGTACCATAATAGAAACCACGAAGGAAAAACCAGCAAGAAAGGACTGGTCAACAGTCTTATCTGAGAGGTCAAGCTAAGAAAAGGTCAAGATAAAAAAGGGCTAAATAGCTAGAAACTGGTGTTGCAGAGGTTCTTGGGGACTTGATAAATGCAGTCTCCATGGAGTGATGGGAATGGAAGCCCAGCGGGAGCAAGTTCAGGAGGAAGTATGGGCGAGCAGGTGTAGACAGCGTTGAGAAACAGCTTTTTCAACAACTCTTGCTGTGGAGGGCAGAGTGAAATTGGGAGACTGATAAAAAAGGGGATGCTGAGGTCAAAAGAGAAAGTTTTTAAGGCATGAGATACATGAGCGTATTTAAATGCTGATGCCAATAATTGAGTTCGGAGAAAACAATGGATGTTTCAGGGGAAAGAGAATGAAGAGATTTTCTCCAATGCAGGAGAAAAGACCTTGGGAACGTGAGAGGGGATGGGATTCAGAATCCACAAGTGCCTCTCTGTCCTGCACAGGTACAGGGACACTGTTCCACTGTGAGAAGTATGAGGACCTACACAAATTCATATTCATTCTAATTATAACTGTGACCTCATATATGTGTTAGGCAGGGTGGAAGGAAATATAAGTAATAGAAGAGTTAAATGAGGGGTGGAGGGAATCTTTCTCCCTCTAGTGTTGCTTAATATCTGTTTTTACAATAAATAGAATTTTTAAAGTGAAAGATTCTCAAAAAAGCTCCTAAATCAACGTGTTCTCATCAGTTATACAGCAAGAAAAGAGCCGACAAATTTTATCACTGTTTCTGACTTATGCAAAACACGCAGGCTGCTATATTTGACAATGTGATGCTCCTGATGATAAACACTGTATACCGGCCCCAGTACTAATTCTTCATGGAGTTAATAAACACCTATAGTCTTTCTATGTGCCAGTACTGCTGTAAGTATTGTAGAAATATGGTTAATTTGGGGGCAGCTATGAGGTTTTCTCCTGCTTTCTGCTAAGCTACTGCATTGGAAGGGGAACCTTCTCCTACTCAGCATTTTCTCTGTAAATATTCTGCTCTGCGGTCTCCTGCTGGGGTCAGGTTACTTAGGCTTCTCAACATCCTTGAAGCACTGCAGGGAATATAGCCTGGAATTGCTGCTTCCTCTTCATTGCCTTTTGTCTCTGGAGTCTTGTGCCTCCACATTTGGGAGAATATTTTAATTCAGAGGCAGAGCAGAATCTCAAATTGACAGAGAGAAGGTGGGGTTTTTTTTTCCATGCAGGGAATAGAGAGAGCACAGTCATGTATTTTGGTCTTCAACACTGTTCCTGGGATAGAGGAGCAGTTTAATGAATTGGGCACTTGGAGGTTTGACATAGTCTTGGTGATGGAAAAAAATGTCCTGGAGAAGACTCCAAGAGAGGAAGAAAAACTTGGCAGGAACAGAGAAGACCACTTAAAAACAGATAAGCAAAAGTTGATTATATTTAATGTTTCCACCATTACCTCAACTATGCCAACAAAGGAAGAACATGGAAAAGTAGGAAATGAAATAAATTGATATATGAGTGACCACATTTAAGTGACCTGTTATCAACCATTATGACAATTGGTGAAATAAAAAATGTTTAGAGACCCAGAGGCAGACAGCTTTGGAACTAACAGCCATGTGGCCTGAGGAAAGTAGGCAAACTCTCTGAGTTTAGTGACTTCCCATGACATATGAGAATATTAATACCAATTTAACAAGAGTAGTTATCAGGCTTACATGAGATAAGATGCAGAACACCAATCACTGTACATGATATACAAGATTCACTCACAAAGTAGAGGCTTGCTTCCACTTCTGGAAAAAGGAAAAGAACTGTAAATTCTTCAAGAGCCTTTCAGTCCAGTTGTGGAAACAAATGAGAACATTTGAAACAAGAACAGTTATGCACTCAACAGTACAGTAGTGATCACAAGTATGAAAGGAATTCAGACAAGGGGACATCTTAGTGCGCTGCACTACTCCGCCAGCCAAAGATTTGTCTCACATTCTGAGAATCTAGGGTACAAAACATACAACAGCAAGTTGAGAAAAAAGGATGTTGAAAGGGGTCAGGAGGGACAGGGAATAGAAGCAAAGACACAGATACATGATAAGGACATTGAATAAAATTAAGCAAAAGTGATAAATGAAACTCTGCAACTAATCTATAATTTATGGAAAGAGCAGTCCATGCTCATAACAGATACATTAAAAAACAACTAGAATGACTAAGAAGGATGACATTATAAGTATGTACTGAATAAATACTAATAAATGACAATAATGGTTTATCAGAATTCCTTTCATAAATTAAGAAAAAGATCCAGGAATGGAAAACAATAGGGAATATTTTCCAAAAGAGAAATGACCCCAATATTAATTTGCATGATTATTAGTAGACAGACCATCAAGGAAGCTTCGTTCTTTTCCTATGGATGGTGTCCATGTAATCGCTTTGATTTGCTTGACCAGGTTTTGTGGCTTTCCTTTGTTATAGCTTTAAACTTCGCAGACAGCTTTGCTGGTTTCCATTTAGCTTATCTAAGTCCTAGGGTTTTCATTTCCTGCATACATTTATGCTTCATAATTATTTTAATTTACATTAAGCCCAGAATTTTGGAATGCCAGTTCTATGTTTTCACACTGTGCCACCTTAGGTCACCCTTAAAAAAAATTGCAGCTGGAATACGTGAACTTGGTACCAAGACAGACTGTGGGCAAAAAATATCCGTTAAAGTCAAAGGATACTCTGATTTTATGAGAATTCTACTGACTCAATGTACAACAGCAAAAGGTGTCCTGAGAAATAGGAGAGGACCAAAAACAAACAAACAAAGAAACCCCACAAAACCTGTGCCCTTTCATTTAATTTTTTCTTCTCTCAGGCAGAGCTATATTTATACTTTGATTAAAACATTACACATATGGCAACCTGGCTTCCCACATGGCCTCTGCAAAGAGAAATCTAAAAAGTGATTTTCTGAATATGCAAGAGCAAATATTTTATAGGGCAGAGAATGCTCCTGCTTTGGGTGTTTACTTACTGTGCACTGATAATGTTGAGTGGAAAGAGTCCTTAAAAATAATCAAATATGACCCTTTAAATTAGCCAGAAAACTTCTCAACAATATCTCTGTCAATCAATCATTCACCTTGTATTGTACTTGAATCAGCACTTACATATCTGGGCTGAAGTCAAGAAAAAGGAGACTCAATATTGTATGCATTGGACTAATTAGCTTAGCAGTATACCACGTTATATGGCTTTTCAGATGCATGGCTTGGATTTAATGACCTTTTGCTAAACTGAATGGCAACATTCTCTCTCTCTCTCTCTCTCTCTCTCACACACACACACACACACACACACACACACACACACACTTCAACATAGTGAACGAGAAAAGTGACAAAGAGCTTTATTACTTTGGGAAGCATATATTCTGACACTTGACTGTCAGAAAATGTGATGGGGAGCCACAAAGTCATAAATATATTTATAGTTGGAAGGGTCCTTCTTGGAGATAATATAACCCAAGACTGTCTTTTTACTTAAAAGAAATAGAGTTTAAAAAATATGCCAGGGTTTTAAAGGTTTCTTGCCTCAGTGGCATTTGACTACAGAGAAAGAAAGAATTACATTATTATTATTTTTTATCCTCACCCGAGGACATTTTCATTTTTTTTTATTTTAGGGACACAGAGAGAGAGAGAGACAGAGAGAGAGAGAGACAGAGAGAGAGAGAGAGAGAGAGAGAGAGAGAGAGAGAGAGAGAGAGAAAGGGAAAGGGAGAAACATCGATGCAATGGAAGCATCATTTGGTTGCCTTTGTTCACACCCAGACCAGAGACCCACCCAGGGGACGATAATTGTCTGGACTGGGTGTCGCACACCCCCGCACCCCCACAGGGTACAAATCTGCAACCTATGTGCGTGCCCTGGCCACGAATAGACCGGCAACCTTGCAGTTATGGGGACGCTCCAACCACTGAGCCACACCAGCCAGGCCAGAAAGGTTATTTAACACTGAGGCTGGAGTACTAATAATCAGCTCAGAGAAGGAGAACCACCACAGTGAAGGCAGGAGAATCAGGGTCAATACTCTCATTAAATACTCAGTGACCTTTTTCCCTCTGGATTTATATTTTTCTTCACTTTCTGAGTTACTTTTTATGTATTAAATGCAGAATAAAAACAATAATGAAAGAGTCCCTTGACTGTTGCTGGAATCAATGTCTCTAACACGTCTTCCAATACTTCCCGTGCACATGGCCTCATTAGATTCATATACTAGGAAGGGCTTAAAGGGGAAAAAAAAACTTTAGAAAGCCATGTGTAATTTCGTCTTCAGAACTTAACAATCATTCCTTACTTCATCTGATTGTGTTTTCTAACACATCTCGAGTGTCAAGTAAGTGAAATGCAAAGCATAGCAAACTAGTTGTGCTGAAAAGTGAATTGCTTCTGTGGTTTTGTTTTATTTTTTAAATCCACATTGTGCTTCTCTGAAAAAGGAGATCACCTGTGGATTGATTTGGTGTCACTGCTAATATTCTTTTCTTAACTTAAAAGTAAGGTAGGTTACAATGCCCTCTCCCCACCCACTCTCAGGCAAATAAATTCAATCTTTGTGAATTTACTGTTTTTCTTCATTCACATTCCTTGTCTGATGTTCCTAACCAAGCTTTCTGGTGCACATTTTCACGTGTTTGATACCCAACTTGCAAATGTCCTTATGTTCTCTGATAAAGGCCTCCCTGTCTCTTGGCCTAATTTAAGTGTCTAAATGCTGCTGCTTACTGTACTTTGTTCCCCACTCTATACGCCTCCACACATAACACCTAACTTAGAGAAACACATTGTAGGTGTTAGAGTTACTTTTAAGCTTCAATTTTCTTTGTATTAAAACCAGAACCACACATGTAAAGAATATTCATTTGCATTTGGCCTGAAGAATAAATTACATTTCTCTTTTAATTTGAAATGTTACAATATTTCTAGTGTCTAATCAAACAGGTTCACCAGGTGATGTCATGAAAAAAAAAAAGATCTTTTGTCAGTAATTCACATAAGAAATTAGATACTTGAGTTATCTCACGATTTCTCTAGTGAGATGGGTTTTGTCACAGTATTAAAATATACAATCTAATGTACACTATTAAAATGTACAGTATAGCCCTAGCTAGTGTGGCTCAGTGGATTGAGTGCCAGCCTGAGAACCAAAGGGTCGCGGGTTTGATTCCCACTCAGGGCTCATGCCTGGGTTGCAGGCCAGGTCCCCAGTGACGGATGCACAAGAGGCAACTGCACATTGATGTTTCTCTCCCTCTCTTTCTCCTTCCATTCCCCTCTCTCTAAAAATAAATAAAATATTTAAAAAATAAAAAAACAAAATGTCTAATATATAGTAAGAGAAAAATAGTCACTAAAAATCATTCACATTTTGTTTTTATTTCTTCAGTAAAGAACACACATAATTTAGCTAAAATAAGACTATATCCTGATGACAGGAGTTCAGGTCCTTCATGGTAGGATAACTGGGTCTATACCTGAAAGCGGAAAGAGTCAGAATTTTGAATAATGTGTATGGATTTTTGTTCTCCTCTAATTATCCCTTTGTTGAGGTCTTCAGTAAAAATGAATTTTGACTACATCACATGGAGTTTTAAGCCTGGAGTTTTGTATTATTAACCCTGTTCCTAATAAGTACAGGGAGCTAAAACCACTAGAGGCTGATGAAAACAAGATAATGAATATTCAAGTGAAAGTTGAAAATTTTAGCTTTTCAAGAAATTAGATATCTTGGCATATAAACTATTAATGATATGAGTTATATCATTGGGTTTCAACCAATTTTGTGACAGGATCTTTTTCCAAAAACTTCAGGAGGATATCCAATTGGTGTTACATACAGAGAGCCTAGGTCCCATCTTCCCAGCCTTCCCCTTTTCCCTCTGGCTCCTCAGGAACACTGTGGGTGTCCATGGGAACCCATTTGGAACCTCTGACACAGAGAGAGCAAAACTTGCACCTTTTGGAAGCCCCAAACTGTCACTCTAAATAGTTAAATAGTTGGGTTTGTGGATGATTTCAAAATTTTGATGGCAAAAAACTTTAATTTAAAGATATTCACCACATTTTGCTGATGAAATAAGGTAAAATGCATTTTAGTGAATTTGAAAAATACCAAAAACCCAATGAAGAAATTTCTCATAAACTTACCATCCAGAATTAATTATTCCTGTTAATATTTTGAATTACACTATTTTGGTCCTTCAAAAAAGCGGACATACGTTTGTGTAATTTTTTTCCCTTTTCACAAGTGGCATTAAATTACATCTTTTGACTTCTGGCCTTTTTTTTTTTAACTTAAAAGACACATCTTACATATTTCTCTATGTCACTAAACCTTTTTCTGCAATATATCGTTAAAGGGCTTCCCAGTATTCCAAACTTGGGATAGGTCACAATGAGCGTGCCATGTATAGCTGAACTGTGCTCAGAGAAGGACAAATCAAGATTTCAACCTTTTCTCACCAAAATCTATACTCATCAAAACTCCTGCTCTTCCCTAAAAGCAAAAGATTTAAACAATAAATTCTTTAAATTGCACTGAATTTAGCACCATGGAAGCTGTAAGTTCACAGAGACAGTATTATTCATGACATTAACTCTGGGATTTGTGCTGCTTAGTCTACTTGGCAGTTGGGAATATTTTCCAGAGATGAAATTCTGGCAAATCTGTTCTCTGAATCTCTTTAGACACGAAGAAAATGTTTGTAGTTTAAGAATTGTCAAAAACACAGCATAAAATATTTTCTTGCTTTTCTATTGCTTGAAACAAAGCAGGAAGGATGATTAGGTAATTTTCTTTTACTAAAATATTTTTAATTCCTATTTAAATGTCTGTTTTAAAAATAAAATCTTTTCAGGAACCACTATAAAGGACACATGGACAAAACCAAGGCAGGGTAGAAGCAAGGGAGGGAGGCAGGGATGGCTGGGGTGGGGGGAGTTGTGGGGGGTAAATGAAGACAACTGTAATTGAATAACAATAAAATGATTAAAAAATAAAATCCTGTATTGTATTCTACAAATACACATTACTCACACATGATCTCTTACTAGTTATTTAAACACAAAATCTTCAAATGCCTTATTTTACACTAGGATTCATTTGGTTCCTTATTTTTTTCCTCACTGAGGAAACTGTGGGTATGTGGACTTTGTTCTTCAATGTAAATTTTAGCAGAGTCTTGCTGTCCTTCACTTAGCAAGTATGGGGTCTTGATTAATATATTTAACAATAACAACATTAAAGATATATGTGCCTTTCTCTTCATTAACTTTAATTTTCAGGAGCACAATCAAATTACCCTAACAATAGTAAAGTGGTATAGCTCATCAGTTAAGAGTGACTTTGGAGTCAGACAGATCTGAGTTCAGAATCTGGCTGTATCAGTTATTAGTTAAATAATCTTCAGTAAGAATTAAATTGCTGCCCTGGCTTGTGCGGCTCAGTGGACTGAGTGCCCAGCCTGAAAACCAAAGGGTCACCGGTTTGATTCCTAGTCAGGACACATGCTTGGGTTGTGGGCCAGGTCCCCAGTGAAGGGGCAGGGGCGGTGCATGAGAAGCAACCACACGTTGATGTTTCTCTCCCTCTCTCTCTCCCTCTTCCCCTCTCTCTAAAAATAAATAAATTAAACCTTAAAAAAAGGAATTCATTGCTTTACCTAAGTAAACCTTATTTAGCTACGTATAAAATAAGTATAACTAATGCTTCCTAAAAATTGTGTTGGTGCAAGGTATGCAAGGATTTTAGCACCAGTCTTAGCACCTGGCCAGCGTAGTAAAATAAAAACCAAAACAACAACTAATATTAATGTCAAATACATTTTGAAAATTTTTTCTTAGATATTTTAAGCTGAATTTAGTCCAAAAATTAGATTGACATGCCTCAATAATCACTATTTACTAATGTAATGATTATTGTATTTGGCTCATAATTTAGACATAAAAGACATAATTTAGGTGGAGAAAGAAAGGATTGATTACAAATTCAGATCCATTCTCCTCAACATACGCATTAGCAGTTTAGGTCCACTAGCTAGAATAACATAATTCACAGTGGGGAGTTCTCAAAACAAAGCTTCTGATGGAAACTGTTATGCTATTTATGTATTCCATGTAAGTGTTTTTGTTTTTTCAAATTATATTTTATTGATTATGCTATTACAGTTGTCCCATTTCTCCCCCATCATTCCCCTCCACCCTTCACACCCCC
>PVKU01013871.1:0-26184 GCA_004027475.1 Anoura caudifer
CAGGGGGAGTTGCCTTCCAGTTCCATCTTGGATGGAAGTCACTCCCTTCTCCCTGGCTCAAAGCATGGCCACAGCTGTTTAACATATCTATGAAACCAGTTGAAGGTTATAGATATGTAAATGACTGTTCTGGAGGTTATCTGCAAAGCTTTGCTATGCAAAACAGCTCTCAATGGCCCTGTACCATTTGGCCCTTCCCCCAACTCACACCTGAGGGGGAAGGGGTGAGGACATCTTATATGTCTTTCTAATATTTCCTGGACACCCTGAGTTCTGGACCCCATTCCTACTCCCTTTTTGGGGTCCCCTCTTCGCTGTACCCTCTTACAGTATTACCATCTTTTTAGTTAAGTTAGTCATGTTTAATTCATTTCTTTTTCTGTCACTTCTGTTAGTAGTTGGTTTCTAAGTTCATGGCTATTATTTCTATTTCATTTACTTAGGTTTGATCGGGTTCTTATCTTCTCTTCACCAGACTGTTATAACCACTATTTAATGTTCTACCTATCTTTAGGTTTTCTCCCATATGTCTTTGGTATTGCCACTGGAATTATTTTTCTCAAGTGCAGGTGATCATCTCTTGGTTTAGTGACTTCCTATCATTTTTTTCCTGCAGGATAAAGTCCAGCATATTTACATAAATTCAGTGGCAGTCTCCACAGAGTGATTTAGCATGTCCCCAAGCTTATCACAGAAACTATATCCTTAAGCGCTGGCCTTAGCAGACTGCACAGCTGAGTTAATCTCATTTATACTACCTGTATTGCCTTTTTCTCCATCTTGGGGGTGGGGGGGTAGAGAAGACAGTGCTGTAGACAGAGGAATGTGGAAACCTAGGTTTAAACCTGCTTTTAGCAATTATTATCTAATGTCCTTGGAAAAGCTTCTTAAGATTCGATAGCATAATATTTGCTGTTGGTACACATTGTCTTCTTCCTCTTCCAGTCCTACTCCAAATCACAATTAGAATTTATCTTTCTCATTTGTACAGAGCACAACTGTTTCTCTCTTACAGCACTTAATGTCTTCCGCCTTATATGTTTATTTGTATATATCTTATTATTATTATCTATCATATGCTTTTTAAGGACTGATATTATGATTTATTATACTTAGTTCAGTTGAATTTTTCAACTTTAGGTGAAGGATTTGTTTTGTTTAATCTATACTGTGTCATTTAGTTTCCAAGTGACTGGGATATGATTTGGAATATTATTTTTTTGGACCAAGAACTACAAAGACCAGTTTATAAAAACTCATCTACTTAGTTGGAAAATTGGGAGAGTGTTGCATTTGTCCTAAAGTTACATGTAACTCTTTTAGGAATTTAAAACTATAATTTTAATGTCTTTAGATTAATACTAAGAGAAAATACTGTTGCCTGAGTGATTGTTTTTCTTTACAGCCGGTTGCTGAACCAATTCCCATCTGTAGTTTCTGTCTTGGTACAAAAGAACAAAACCGAGAGAAGAAGCCAGAGGAACTCATCTCCTGTGCTGACTGTGGCAACAGTGGTATGTGGTCCCTCTGTTTTTCTAACACATGCTATCAGGCAAGAGGGAAGTGTATTTTACTAAGTTCCTATTCTTGATCATATTTTAATTTGATCCTGGTTTTAGGTAACTTAGATGAGCTTCTAGACAAGGGAGGGATTTAAATGTATAGTTGACATGTTTTATTCAGTTAATTTAATTCAGATCTCAGGGTTTTTTTTAAATAAAACACTTTCCATAGACTTTTTCTTTTTCCCCCATTGAGCTATATATTTCACTATCAAACATCCGTTCAAATTATAGCAATCAGTTGGAAGTTATTGCTTTTTTTTTTTTTTTAAACATGATCACTACTTACCTTTCTTGATTTATGCCTCAGGCTGAATAGAACCAGGATGATAACAGATTTGTTTTTCTTGATAGAAATTTACATATGTCACATTGGGAAATAGAGTGTTGACACTGCATTTTAGTGAGCTGTGTGAAATTCTGGGCATTAAAACAAATTCCACAAAGAGTCTTCTAGTTTGTCAATTCCAGAGATACTCTTGGTCTACATTTTAAGAACTTAAAAGGCTTTGCAGGAAGGCAAAAATCATCATTATCTTTGATCATTGGCTTAATTTTCAGTGTTTATATTTGTTTCAGAAGTCAGAAAACACACTAGATACTTCAAGAGGAAAGGAATTTAATGGTACAATCAGGTATTTGTGAAATTGTTGGAAGGGTTGAAAGAGGAAAGCTCTAGGCTGGGCTTTAAGGATTCATTCTTGGGACACTGCAGAATTGCCCCACCAAGGGAATCACTGTATCTGCCTCCATTTGAAAGAAGTGGAAGTGGGAGGCTACTGTGGAATCATTGAGCTTTGTAGTTGGATGCAGAAGTGCTGAATTTGGCTATCATCACAACCGCCTCTGCGTAGCCATGAAGGCGAGGAGTAGATTGGCATTCTCATGACTTTGCTTATTGTTAAAAAACAGTCGCTTTGAAAAGAAAGACGGTCTTTATTTCATTTCTGTCTTTCAAAAATCATTAAAACACATTCAGTTAGTAGAATTTTGCTCATGTCTAAAGCCTAGCCACAAAAGAGTCAGGGAAGTATAGTTTTTAGCATTTCAGTTGTTATGGATAAGAAGGCATTAGAAGAAGGTGAGAAGATATCTTCCATAGTAGGTGACTATATACAGTATAGTGTCACAAACCAAAATGCATTCTGGATGGATTTCACAGTTAAACATAAACCATAGGTTAAAGTATAGTAACATGCCATACAATGCAGTGATTGCCAAACTATATTTTAGTAATGGAACCCTTCAGAAATCTTATGGGAACCAAATATATGAAACAGATAAACATGTATCTGCTGTAGGTAAGGTGGGAATGAAGTGGGGCTGGGTGGGGGTGGTGTGTTATAGCCCTGCCTTCTAAGAACCATTATATTTGAGGTGGTCTCTGAGTTTGTGTAAGATAGGGAAGAATGCAGTTTGAAAACTTATTGTAGAGGGAACTTTTAAAGAACTAGTACAATAAATATTAGTTATCTATTGCTGTAGAAAAATATTACTACAAACTTAGAAGCTAAAAGTAATAATATATATATTTTTAAATTGCATGTTATTTTTGTGAGTCAGGAATTTGGGAATGGCTTACCTGGGTGGTTTTGACTTGAGACCTTTCATGAGTGGTAATCAAGATTTCAGCTGGGCTTTGGTCATGTGAAGGCTTCCTTGATGAATCACTTAACTGGCTCTTAAGTTAATGCTGCCAGTTAACAGGAGGTCTTAGTTCTTTGCCACATGGACATCTTCATAGGCTACATACATGTCTATAACATGGCAGCTGGATTCCCCCAAACAAGTGTCAAAGAGTGAGAGAGCGCAAGGTGGAATCTGCAGTATCTTTTCTAACCTTGCCTTAGAACTCAGTGTCATTTCAGCAGTATCCTATTGGTTACACAGATCAGCCATATTCACTGTGTGCATGAACTAGAAAAGGATGTGAATGGTCATTCTTGCCAGGAGGCAAGAATGGTTGGAGCGTGGTTTGGGCCTGGCTGTCCCACTAACCAAAGAAAAAAAGTATGGACATAGTCAAATATATGGAATTTGATATTTTTTTCAAATTGAGAACTAAACTGTCCAAATTTTGTTTAGAAAAGCAAGAATTGTTTGGGGAAAAGAATTGCATTAAATATGGCAAAGACTCAAAAGCTATAAAGTATAAAGAGTGTGTTTACATTTCTAAGCATAAGTTCCAAGGGACAGAGCCTATGAATAGTTTATATAGAGAGAAAGTTAATAGTTGAGCATATAAAAATGTTTTATCAAATAATAATAATAGGAATGCACACCAAAGCAACAGTGAAGTGTCAGTTCATAGCTGTTATAATAATAAAACTTGAGTTATAGGAGAGCCCACACCTAGAGCTGATGAAGCTGTGGTAAAACCTTTGTGCTCTGAGGGTGGCACTGGATATGTCACAGGGTTTGGAGCATGTCTGGGCAGTGCATTTTTACTTTTCAAGCAAAAAAAAAATATTTATTTCATTTTGCTTAGCATCCCCACTTTCAGGCATTTGTCATAGGTATTAATTTAAAAGAAGGAAAGACTGTAAACATGAAATAATTTATTTTAGTATTCGAACTTTTATGGGTAGTAGTTTAAGTATTTAACAATAAGGAAATTGGTCAGGTAGGTTATAGTGTGTGAACACAGTGGAATATAACCTGTTTAAGGAATACAAATAGAAAGTTTACTTGAATAAAATAATGAAGAAAAGCAAAACAAAACTACATATAGCCTATAATTAAAACCATGAAAGTGCTTTTAGCTAATTTAAAAAGGAAAAGTAGAATGTGAAAATGGCTGTTCTAGGATGATGGGAGTTTTTACAACTCTTGTCCCATTTTCTTTTAATGTTAGTGATATTTTGATGGTACACTTCTTACCACCTCATAGAAGGTGCTGTTATTTAGGTATAGAGAAGAGATGAGAGAAAATAATTTAACTAGTCTTTGTCTCACCAGTAATAATAATAACAGCAGCAGCAACCACCACCACCACCAAATTTTAGAGGAGAGAGACAAACCTTTTCAGAGTTGAGGGCAAATTGGCTACTCTGAATTTTTAAAAAATATTTTTATTTTATTTTAGAGAGAGGGTTGGGGGTGGGAGGAGAGGGCAACATCGATCGTCTGCCTTCTGCACATGCCCCAATTGGGGATCAAACCGGCAACCTAGGTATGTGCCTTGAACAAGGAGTTAAACTGAAGACTTTTCTGAGTACGGGACTATGCCCCGACCAACTGAGCCACACTGGCCAGGGCTGTACTCTAAATTTTTGAGAATCAAATTGATACTAACTTGTGGAAGAGGAGCATGTTTTTTCTGTGATTGTTCTGTTCACAGTAGAAGTACTGCTTACGTTTTAGTTTTAGCCTGAGTGCCTTAAACCATGAGCAACAAATTTACTTTAAATTATGGGATTTTTATTATATATATTTTTAGTTATAAAAGTAACACATGTTACTGTTAAGGGTATACAATGAAATATAAAATCCTTCAAAGTGTTTGCAGCTCCATATCCTAGCATGTTATAATTGTATAGTTTTTGCATATTCTTTTAGAAATGGCCTGGGCATATTATGTATTCATAAACATACAAGCATGTGTATACACGTAATGCTTTAATGTGGGCTTAATAAAAATTTGGAGTTTGTCAAGTTTTTAATAATCAACTTTGTGGGGTGTGCATTAAATCCTATTTAGTGTTAATAAAACTGAATTGGAATATAGTAAGTCTTAATGAGACACCTATGGCAAGCTTCCAAGAACTGTGTTTTAATTTAAGGTGTTGACTTTTTCTACACTATTCCTTTAATACAATTACAAAATGATTGATCATTTCCATTTTGAAATTTTCTTTCTTTTTAGGTCACCCATCCTGTTTAAAGTTTTCCCCCGAACTAACGGTTAGAGTGAAGGCCTTACGGTGGCAGTGCATCGAGTGTAAAACCTGCAGCTCCTGTCGAGACCAGGGCAAAAATGCAGTGAGTGTCTCCACCTTCCAAAGTGAATGTCTCCTTTAGACCTAGAATGTGCAACTGGCATGGCTCTCTTAGTATGTTTGACTACTTTTTTAGTCACTCAATCCAGCGAAATTTAGAGCAGTATCCTCTTTAAATCATATATTATTAGTTTAGTATACTTGCTAATTGAGACTTGGATTATTTCTAGGTAGTTTCTAAAGCACCTTAATCACAAATTTGCAGAGAGATCAATCTATTTTAAAATATTACTCTGAAATTGTTAGAGTGGTATGGAGGCATTCATTTAGGACTAGTTAGTATATTAATTACAATGGTCCTTTTTTGATTATTAAAACAGACTAAAATAAACTTAGCTATATCAGATTATTGGATAAACTTGAAAATAATGAAACTAGTTCTTATTAAAGATCAGATGAAGCAAACAAAACTCAAAACTGTTTGCTAACTCAGACTATCCATTTACATAATACAAATTAAGGAAACTTTTACTATTATAATAACTGATTTCCTTTCTGAGATCATTGAAGCTTCCTGCATTTTATGAAGTCATGATCTTGATATGTTTCTATTTCATACGGGTAAGCAGAACTGCCCTTTCTCTTTTTTAGGATAACATGCTCTTTTGTGATTCCTGTGACCGAGGTTTTCATATGGAGTGTTGTGATCCACCGCTCACCCGGATGCCAAAAGGTGACAAGTACTTTCTGAAATCAAACTGGCAATGTTAGTGAAAGCACCTTTTATCTATGTTGTTAAAATGAAAGAGTAATTTGCATCTTTTTACTTGGGGTTGTATAAGTAGGGAGATAGCTTTCACCTTAACAGTGGGGAAAGTCTTTCTTTTAGGCACCTAGACATTCTTTTTCTAAGGTAGATAGATAGATAGATAGATAGATAGATAGATAGATAGATAGATAGATAGATTCATTAATTCTTGGAGATAGGGGAAAGGAGGGAGAAAGAGAGGGGGAGAAACACAAATGTGTAGTTGCTTCTTGTGCACCCCCTACTGGGGACCTGGCCTGCAAACCAGGTATGTGCCCTGACTGGGAATCAAACCAGTGAACCTTTGGTTCGAAGGCTGGTGCTCAGTCCAATGAGCCACACCAGCCAGGGCAGCTCCTGACATTCTCATGTGATATGGATTTATTACTACTCTCCTCTTTTTTCAATATCTAAGCATCCATGGAGGATGAAGTGGTTCATTTATAAATATTTGCCAGTCCTATAGTTAGAAGACAAAATACTTGCCTTATGTAATATTTTGAAATATCTTTTTCTTTAAAGGAAGAAATGAAATTGTATTAGGTCATGTTGATTATATCATGACTCATCACTTTTGAGGGATCTTAGAGCTATTAGAGTCTCTGGTTTATTCAAAACTTACTATTATTATGATTTTTTTTTTAGAATATAATTTGCAAACATTTAAGTGCCCAAGTCATACGACTACAGTGTAATGTTACTCAGTTTTTTGAGTCCTGTTAGGACAGTTGCCTGTTGTTTGGACTTCCATCTTATCGTATGCTTATAATTTCTAAAAAAATAGAGTCCTCTGCTTTGTTTTATCACAGATTTCATTTTCAACTCTGATGTTGTGATTTATAGGTTTCTTAAGTAAGATGTTTATAGGATTTTTGATGTCTCTCTGGAAAAAAATTTTCTGTTGATGGAAAAGGACTAACCCTTAGGTATAGCAAGTTGTTCTACTTCAGGATCTTACTTTTGAGTCCCTCTTATGCCACTCTGTTGATTGCTACCTTTGGAAAAGTCTTAAATTTGTATGTATTGGAAGGTAAATACCCCCTTTCCTTCCTTCCCATTTGCTTGAAATCTGGTCAAAAGCCTTCTGGGAATCCTTCAAGATAAGAAAGATTTTCTTAGGATTTTATTCCTATGTATTTAATGCCTACAAAAGAAGTTTTATAGCAGCTTAAAGCAGGAAACATTTTAAAGCAATTTCAGACTTACAGAAAAGTGGTAAAAGTGGTGTAGAGAGTTCTCATTGACCCTTTAGCTAGCTTCCCCTATTGTTAACATTCTATAGAACCATAGTACAATTATTGAAACCAGGAAACTAATATTGGTATGATACGATTAACTAATCTGTAGGACTTATTTGAATTTTCTGGTCTGGAATCCAATCCAGAATCTCACATTACATTTAGTTGTTATATTTCCTTAGTCTCTTCCACACTGTGTTAATTCCTCAGACTTTGTCTTTCCTGACCTTGACACTTTTGAAGAGTACTTGCTGATTAATTATTTTGTAGAAAGTCCTTCCATTTGGGTTTGTCTCTCACTTTATCACAATTAGACTGAGGTTTTGAAGTTCGGTGAGAGTCCGCAGAAGTAATGCTGTGTCCTTGTCGGTGCATTGTAATGGTGTGTTACACCTGTATGTCTGTTTCCTTACGAGTAACGTTAACGTCGATCATTTGATTGTAATGAAGAAACCTTAAAGTTATTCTTCTTCTGCTTTGCCCACTAACTTTAGCATACATCAATTGCTAAATTGATGCATTGCACCAATTTTTACTGTGATGTTTGATAATGATGATTTTTCTATTTTTATCATTCCTTATACATTTATTAATTGGAATTTTGTGAGGAAAAGCTATTTCTCCCATTTATTTGTTTATTTTATGTCATCGTGGACTCACCACATTTATTTTATTCTGTGGGTTTTAACTCACTGCTGTGATTATTTCCTTTTTTGCTCACTTTGACCCAGATTTGACTATTATGTTTTTTTTATTCTCATGGAAGCAAATTTTTTTTATTTATTTCTTTTTTAAATTATATTTTATTGATTATGCTATTACAGTTGTCCCATTTTCCCCCCTTCATTCCCCTCCACCCTGCACACCCCTCCCACCCATAATCCCCTCTTTAGTTCATGTCCATGTGTCATAAGTTCTTTAGCTTCTACTTTTCCCACACTATTCTTGCCCTCCCCCTGTATATTTTCTACCCACCGTCTATGTTACTTGTTCTCTGTACCTTCCCCCCCTCCTCCCACTACCCTGTTGCTAACCCTCCATGTGATCTCCATTTCTGTGTTTCTGCTCCTGTTGTAGTGGTTTGCTTAGTTGGCTTTTGTTTTAGGTCTGGTTGTTAATACCTGTGAGTTTGCTGTCTTTTTACTGTTCATATTTTTTATCTTCTTTTTCTTAGATAAGTCCCTTTAACATTGCATATAATAAGGGCTTGGTGATGATGAACTCCTTTAACTTGACCTTATCTGAGAAGCACTTTATCTTCCCTTCCATTCTAAATGACAGCTTTGCTGGATAGAGCAATCTTGGATGTAGGTCTTTGATTTTCATGACTTGGAATACCTCTTTCCAGCCCCTTCTTGCCTGTAAGGTCTCTTTTGAGAAATCCACTGACAGCGTGATGGGAACTCCTTTGTAGGTGACTGTCCCCTTATCCCTTGCTGCTTCTAGAATTCTCTCCTTCATTTGAATCTTGGGTAATGTAATTATAATGTGCCTTGGTGTGTTCCTCCTTGGGTCCAACTTCTTTGGGACTCTGAGCTTCCTGGACTTCCTGGAAGACTATTTCCTTTGCCGGATTGGGAAAGTTCTCCTTTATTATTTGTTCAAATAAGTTTTCCACTGGTTGCTCTTCTTCTTCCCCTTCTGTTACCCCTATAATTCGGATGTTGGGACGTTTAAAGATGTGCTGGAGGTTCCTAAGCCTCTCCTCATTTTTTTGAATTCTTGTTTCTTCCTTGTTTTTTGTTTGGTTGTTTCTTTCTTCCTTCTGGTCCACTCCATTGATTTGAGTCCCAGTTTTCCTCCCATCTCTGTTGGTTCCCCATGCATTTTCCTTCATTTCACTTATTGTAGCCTTCATTTTTTCATCTAATTTGTGAGCAAAATCAACCAATTCTGTAAGCATCCTGATCACCAGGGCTTTGAATTGTGCATCTGATTGGTTGGCTATCTCTTCGTTGCTTAGATAAATTGGCTCTGCGGCTTTGATTTGTTCTCCGGTTTGAGCCATTTTAATTTCTGGGGTTTTTTTTTGGTCTAGTCGTGGCTGTTACATAGTGAGGGGTGGAGCCTTGGGTGTTCCCCAGGGCGGTGCAGCCCAGTTGCTGGGTAGTGACACACTATGTGGGGGCGGGGTCCGAGAGGAAACAATGGCGCTTGCTCCACTCTCTCTCAGATTCCACTCCCTTCCACCGCTTCCCCTTTGCCTGGATTATCTGCACGTGAATGTGGGTCCACCTGGTGAGCCAGCTGCCTTGTGCGGCCTCACTGGTTCTGCACAGTTGCCACCCTGTGCCCCGGGTCTGCTAGTCGCTGCCTGTGCACCTGGGGGCTGCCAGCTGCTGCTGCCTGCGTGCCTGGTTGGCACCTCCACTTTTTCTTGCCGCGCCTCCGCCCCTCTTACCGGTCTGGATGAATCATTGTTGGACTTCCAAACAGTTTGATTTTCTGAGTTCTGGTTGTTTTCTTGTTTCTAAATCTTTGTTGTCCTTAATTTTGGTTGTGAGAGGAGGCACAGTGTGTCTGCCTACACCTCCATCTTGGCTGGAAGTCCAGATTTGACTATTATTGGGAGCTCCTTCAAATTGGTTCCTTTGGCCTTTTGATATGCCTTCATCATCTTCTGAGCACTTCTTGATTTTCTAGCAACACAAGATGTTGTAGGTTATCTTGTATTTTCTCTACTCTAGTCATTACTCTATGGCAGGGGTATCAAACTCATTTTCACCAGGGGCTACATCAGCCTTGTGATTGCCTTCAAAGGGCCGAATGTAATTTTAGGACTGTATAAATGTAACTACTCCTTAACAGTTAAGCGAGAGCTTGGTGCTGCCACTGGGTAGAAACAAGGTGCCGGGCTGGTTAAAACAAGGTGGAGGGCTGGATTCGACCCATGGGCCTTGTTTGCCACCTGTGCTCCATGAAATCCTGGCGTCTTTTCTTATATAATGTTAATTAGAAACTAGTATCTGGGTGCTAGGTATAAAGCAGGGATTTTTAACTGAGGATCAGTGGACTTCAGCCATGTGTGGGTCTCAGATATTTATGAATCTCTTTCAGTTTTTGTTGAATTTTGTGTGTATGTTTTCATGTTTGTTTTTCTGGGTAGCTTTCATCAGATTTTCAAATGAGAGACCTTGATCTGAAAGAGGTTAAGAACTCTTGACTTAGAGTATCCAAACTCTTTCTGTGTATTTACATCTATTGTGCTTTTATGTGGAATGCTCTTTCTTTATAGGCATGTGGATATGTCAAATATGTCGACCTAGGAAAAAAGGACGAAAACTTCTACAGAAGAAGGCGGCACAGATAAAACGGCGCTATGCTAATCCAATAGGACGTCCAAAAAACAGGTTAAAGAAACAAAACACGGTGTAAGTTGTACTTGTGGCAAGGTGAGGGGAGAAAAGGATTGGGCCTTCTCTATAGTGTAGGATTCCCTTGTTTGCTTTATGGAAAAAATTTCAATGGTTATAACCGGCACTTTTATGTAATAATAATGGCTAACATTTATTAATCCCTTAACAAAGTGCCAAGGCACTTTCTAACTGCTTTATGTACTGCGTTAAATCATTTAGTTCTCCCAACAACAACCCAATGAAGCACAGGGGCTATGATCACTCTTATTTTTTAAAGGCAGAAACTACAGCATGGAGAGATTAACTTGTACAAGTTTATAGTAAAATGTTGAGCCGGGGGATTAAAGCCCAAGTAGTCTGGCACCAATGCCTGCCTCTTAACTATTGCCTTATATAAAAACAAGAAAGAAAGAATTGTGTAACTATAGTACTTCACAGATCTCTCTCCTGATATTAGTCTCATTAATTTATTTCTATTAGATGTAGAAATGACTAGATAGTTTCTACTGTTGAGGTCACAGCTAGGTGTCGTTTTTATGCCCTGTGGTAAAATAATGCAAGTTTTTGATCTATTAGCAGAAATCAGGATATAATTATCCCTTACGGTCTGTGTCTGGAGGAGGTGGGGCAAGATTCCATAGCTAATTCTACCTGTTCTTTTTTAAAGTATCTTTAAGGTAATTTACTTGAGATGATATGTAAAATATCTTTAGACTTGTAAATCTCTCTTTATTCTAAAAAATTTTACTTACCTTTTCTACATTTAAGACCGTCTTGAAGGTGATATATCTGAAATGAATGGGCAACAGCAGATTGAAATATACAGCACCAGCATTGTGGTAGTTTATATTTTAAATCTTAAATCAGCTTTAATTTTTCTATGAAGTGATCTTTTTTCTAAAAAAAAAAAACAAACCATTTTATATATTTATCTTTAGAGGGGAAGGGAAGGAGAGAGGGAGAGAAATATCAATCTATGGTTGCCTCTCGTGTGCCCATTGCCAGGAACTGGCCTACAACCCAGGCATGTGCCCTGACTGGGAATTGAACCGCAATCCTTTGGTTCACAGGCTTGCGCTCATATGAAGTGATCTTTTGATTCCTCACTTTCAGAGAGTAACTCATCCTTGTGTTTAAAGATAAACGTATCAGTCTGAGTTGGTACAGAGATCATAGGACTTTATACCTGGAAGGATCTTACTCGTTCTCTGGTCCAGCTCTCGTTTTACAGATGAAGGCTGATACTTAGAGAGAATGTGATTTGTCTAAGATGTGCAGCTAGTAAGTGACAGAATTATGACTCAAATGTGCCTCCTGACTCCTGGCCTAGGATTCATTTCACTATAAATTAACTAGGCTTCTTGGAAAGAATTTTTTAATTTATTAATAATTTTATTATTCTGTGCTAATTACTTCTTCTTAAAAAAGTTTGTGAGATAAAGTGAAAGAAACATCAATTTTTGTTGTTCCACTCATTTATGCATTCATCGGTTGATTCTTGTATGTGCCCTGACAGGTTATAAAATCCACAACCTTGCCATATCAGGATGATGCTCTAACCAACTGAGATACCTAGCCAGGGCCAAATTACTTGTACATTAATAATTTTAAATAATATTACTTCTAGTTCATATAATACTTATAGTTTATGAAATATTCTGAATGATACAGATTTTTTTAATAAAGCTCTAGGTTATTTACTAATTATATGTTACATATGAAGTAGAAACCTTATACAGATTTCTTTTTAATAGTTACCCTTTTCCCTGTTTGATTCTTTAGATCAAAAGGTCCCTTCAGCAAAGTTCGAACTGGCCCTGGAAGGGGTCGGAAACGTAAAATCACACTCTCCAGCCAATCAGCATCATCATCAGAAGAAGGATATTTAGAGCGAATAGATGGCTTGGACTTCTGCAGCGATAGCAGCGTTTCCTTGAAATTCAACAAGAAAACCAAAGGGCTCATTGATGGCCTTACCAAATTCTTCACCCCTTCCCCTGATGGGCGGAAACCACGAGGGGAAGTGGTAGACTACTCTGAGCAATATAGAATCAGGAAAAAGGGCAACAGAAAAACAAGCACTTCAGATTGGCCCACAGGTAAAAGTTTGTTCACTTAGAAACAAAAAGTATTCCAAAAGTGTATTATTTGGAATAACACTAGTTATCTGGAATAGATTTATATTTGGTAATTGGTTCTGGAATATAAGGATGTATTAAACACACCTATTTAATGATAATAAGGTGATAACTACAACAAGAATTTAGAGGCTAGACATGAAGTTTCAAATTGGGCAAGTAGGATCTCTTAGACAAAAGAAGATGCTTGTTTGGTAGAACTGCCAAGAATCTGCCTACAGAAATTTGGGCTATAATCTTGAATCAAGCATAACTTTACACTTCATAAATTTTGAAATAAATCATGTGATGAGCATCATTATGCTTACTTTACTCCCAGAAGGAAATAGGAAAGAATAAGGGAGGACAAAATACTGTTGGTTTAAACATAAGAAGAATATATGTAAATAAAAGATCGTTGATTTTTCTATTTCAAATCTTGGCAAATATAGTTGTGATTTTTTTTTTTAAATGGCTTACACTGTGCAGGAGGTGGGGGGAGAAAGAGAGAGAACCATAGCTTCAGACCATTTACTTATGTAGTAAGCTAAATTCTCTTCTTCTCAGAGAAGAGAACGTCTGTGGAGCAGACTTAATAGTGTAGGAGGTGATTCCAGTCAGAAGAGAAAATTTTGATTGGCTGCTCAGATAATTAAAGCTTAAACTAGCCTTACTGCTTGAGTGCTTTGAGTTTAGAGAACTTGTGAAGAAAGTAGAAATGGCTCTGAGGAAGGCAGAAGAATGAGAATGGACATTTTGGATCACAAGCCTCTTTTGTCTCATATCCAGTAAGGGATTTTAAATCCTTTCTGTTTTCTTCCCCTGAATGTCCCGTGGTGATTGTGTTCACTGCTTCCTTATTCTCACTTACATAAATGGGTGATTGGTCCCGTGCAGAAGAGAAAGCTATCATTGTCAGGTCTCCCTTTATTGGTCAGCTTTTCACCAAAGTGGCAATCAACTAATTACTCCTTAAGCCTTTAAGTACTTTTCATGCCTTTATCAGCCATGCAGACTACAGATAAGCTCCAGTTTGAGCATGTTTATCCAAGAACACATACAACCCATTTAGGTTGAACTTAGATGGAAAGATTCTCATAAAGCAAATCTTAATGAAAGGCATTCTTGAATTAACCATTTCATTGTGGATGGATTATTAGAAAAATCTACTGGAAAATTTCAGAAATAGAAATTATTAGAGCAAATGTATAAAGTATATAGAGAACCAATACTGAGCTTTAGCTATTAGTGTGAACTTTTGCTTTAATTTTCTCTGTCATTTTCTTTTATGAATTTTACAGTTTAAGGAACAGTCTTGCACCATCTGATAACAATACTACTACTGAATGCTGTACTGGATCTGCGCCTGCATCTATCTGTGTTGTGCACTAGGGGGCGTTAAAGTCACATAGTGTCTTTAGATTACATATATGTATTTTCACTTTGGGAATATTGTGAACAGTGAGGCCTTGTCCCTTTTCTTATAATAAATGAATAACAGACAGCCTATATGTGCAGCTGATAAGAAAACTATCTCGCTAGTTGGTCTTTTCAGCCACCCTCATACAGAGAAGAAATGCCGATGACACTAGCAGCAGTGTCATCTTCAAATGCAAAGTATAATGATCTACGTAATCCCCCAGTATTCCTTTTACTAATTTCTTTGTCCGTTTGAGGAAGATGCATCATTTAGTAGATTGATTATTATAATTTATCATGCTTAATTAGAGCATTATCATCTGTGATCCTCAGTTTTGTGGAGCTGATACTTTAAAAGGGCACCCCGAATGTTAAGGGAGTTGGTACTGCTTGACATCAGTTAAGGGTAGTTATTTCAAAGGTTATCTTTATGCTAAGATAAGAATGTATAGGCCTTATGATAATTGCAGGATCACTGGGAAGTTTAACATCAGCCTGTTTCCTGTTTTCCCTGTTTTCCTCTCAGGTGATGAAAATTATGTCTGTCTTAACAAACTTTTCCCATACTGCCAAGGAATGACAAAAAAGTATTTGAATGTTATGTTAAACTTATACTAAAAGTATTATATTCATATTATTTTAAAATAAATTTTATACTTCTTAGACCCTTTCCTGTTCTGCTTTTATGTGTATTGGGTTGGCCAAAAAGTTCATGTAGTGTTTTCCCTGAAATAAAAGACACATTTTTCATTTTCACCAATAACTTTATTGGGTATTTTGAGTATGTTGGCTATCTCCCATGTGGTATAAAGTTGGTTGCTCTTAGTTAATGTCTCAATTGATTACTATCAACTTCAACTGGTCTACCCAACTGTGGAGCATCCTCCAGCAAGAAAACTCTAACACAAAACTTCACAAACCACTTTTGACATATTTGATCAGTCACAGTACCTTCTCCATGAACTGCATAAATATATTTTTGCATTTAAGTTGTATTTTTACCTTTCTTGAAATAATAAAATATAATATACCTAAAATGTTACATATTTTCTTCCATCTTCAATATTAAAATGACTGCAAAAAAATCCACCCATTTTGATAAGTTTTTGTTTCAAATGCATGCTGATATGACAGGTGTCACAATATAAACCTAACAATTGATTCGAATGAAGTTAAAGACAACTAAGCGGTACTAGAGCCATCTTATGGAAAAACCGAACGTACTTTTTGGCCAATCCAATATTATAGTATGTTAAAATGTAATCTCTCTTTAATGAAGTTTAAATTTAGTTATGTAGTATTTTTAAGAAGACAGTTCAGGATTTTTATTATAAAGTTGATATAACACGTATACCTTGTATATTCTTTATTGACTAGCATCTTTCTAGGAGTTAGTTTAATGCTATCCTCTGTCATATAAAATAATAACATAAATAAGATGGGGGTCTCGAAGTAGAGACTTCTGAGATTTTTTTCTAGATAATGTATTAAACTAAGGAGAGTATTAATAATGCATGAACCCTTTCTTTATGTGCAGACAATCAGGATGGCTGGGATGGCAAACAAGAAAGTGAGGAGCGGCTTTTTGGCAGCCAAGAAATCATGACTGAGAAAGACATGGAATTATTTCGTGATATCCAAGAACAAGCACTACAGGTACAGTTGGCTATTCGGATTGGACAGTCAAATAATTTGTTTTTGCGTGAGAAAGAGAAGATTAATTGTACATAAAGCAGTAACAGCAGTTGATCCATCTGGTCTGGGAATATTCTGCTATGTTTCTCCTCTGTAAAATTATTTTTCTTCTGTAAGTTAGGACTTGGGTGTTTATTGTAATTGTAGTGGGAAACCACTGAAAGATTTTTAGAAAGGAAATAGCAGGGTCAGATTTGCATTAGAAATTGTTTTTCCTTGGCCACCGTATTAAGAATGGATTAGAATTAGGTAAGAGCAGAAGCAGGGAAACCAATTTTGAGGCCTTTTGAATGGTCTAGCTGAAAGAGACTGACAAACAAAGAGGTGGCAGTGGAAATGGGAGTGAGGTGGATGGATTTAGAATATATTTTGGAGATGAAATTAGCGGCCCTTGGTGATAGGTTCTGTGTAATTTGAAATCAGAGTAAGAGGTCATCAAGGATGACTCCCTGGTTCTCTGACTTAATGTAATTATGTGGGTTGAAGCCAACGGGTAAGCTGCTGTTGATTAGATTAGAGGATGTTTTGAATAATGAAAGCATTCATAAAGATAATGAGCTAAGTCATTTTCATAGCCTCCATATGGCTATAGAAACTGCTTCAACCTTTGTTTCAAAACTTTTGCATGAAGATTTTATTAGAGTCTTAGACAGTCTTACTGTTGTACCATTAAGAGATAAACGAGACTTCCGGCCAAGATGGAGGTGTAGCTGGACACGCTGTGCCTCCTCTCACAACCAAGATTAAGGACAACAAAAATATAGAACCAAAAAAAAGAAAACCCAACCAGGACAGAGAGAAAATTGAATTGTGTGGGAATCCGACAACAACGATTCACCCAGACCAGTAAGAGGGGCGGAGTCAGCGGCCAGCAGAGTCTGCGGCCAGCGGAGTTGGATTGCAGCGGGATAAGCCGGTGGTGGTCCGGTGCATGCAGTCACTCCAGGCGCATAGGTGTCGGCATTGCCGAACTCGAGGAAGCCAAGTGGGACGCGCAAGGTGGTGGACCACAGACACACATGCGCACAGATAAACCAGGTGAGAATGGGCAGCAAGACAGACTGCACAGTGCAGGGCCCCAGCGCCAGGAAGTAAAACCTAAAAGCGCCCAATGAAAATACTTGTAGGGGCTGAGCTGCCAGGAGGGAGTCCCAACCTCACAGGAGAGTTCGTTGGGGAGACCCACGGGGTCCTGGAGCGTGCACAGGCACACCCACCCGGGAATCAGCACCAGAGGGGTCCAGTTTGCTTGGAGGAAGCGGCGGAAGTGACTGAAATCTGGCAGAGTGGAGCAAGCACCATTGTTCCCTCTCAGACCCCGCCCCCACATCCAGCATCACAACCCAGCAACTGGGCTGCCCCACCCTGGTGAACACCTAAGGCTCCACCCCTCACTACGTAACAGCTGCAACCAGACAAAAACAAAAAAAAAAAACAAAACCAAGGCTGGCTCAAAAGGGAGAACAGACCGGGGCCCCGGAGCTAATTCATCTGAGCGACCAGGAGGTGGTCAGTCTATCAGATGCAGAGCTCATAGCACTGGGAGTCAACCTATCAGAAGCACAGTTCGAAGCTCTGGTGATTAGGAAGTTCACAGAATTGGTTGATTTTGGTCGCAAATTGGAGGAACAAATGGAGGCTACCATAAGTGAAATGAAGAAAAACGCACAGGGAACCAACAGTGATGGGAGGAAAACTGGGACTCAAATCAATGGAGTGGACCAGAAGGAAGAAAGAAAGAAACAAACAGAAAACAAGGAAGAAAGAAGAATTCAAAAAAAATGAGGACAGGCTTAGGAACCTCTAGGACATCTTTAAACGTCCCAACATCCAAATTATAGAGGTACCAGAAGGGGAAGAGGAAGAGCAACAAGTGGAAAACTTATTTGAACAAATAGTAAAGGAGAACTTCCCCAATCTGGCAAAGGAAATAGACTTCCAGGACGTCCAGGAAGCTCAGAGAGTCCCAAAGAAGGTGGACCCAAGGAGGAACACACCAAGGCACATCATAATTACATTAGCCAAGATTCAAATGAAGGAGAGAATTCTAGAAGCAGCAAGGGATAAAGGTGGAGGAGTCACCTACAAAGGAGTTCCCATCAGACTGTCAGCAGATTTCTCCAAAGAGACTTTACAGGCAAGAAGGGGCTGGAAAGAAGTATTCCAAGTCATGAAAGTCAAGGACCTACATTCAAGATTGCTCTGTCTAGCAAAGTTGTCATTTAGAATGGAAGGGAAGATAAAGCGCTTCTCAGATAAGGTCAAGTTCAAGGAGTTCATCCTCACCAAGCCCTTATTATATGAAATGTTAAAGGGACTTATCTAAGAAAAAGAAGATAAAAGATAGAACAGTAAAAAGACAGCAAACTCACAGATGTTAACAACCACACCTAAAACAAAAGCAAGTTAAGCCAACAGCTAGACTGGGAGCAGGAAAACAGAAATGGAGATCACATGGAAGGTTTGCAAGACAGGAGTGGGAGGAGGAGAGAGGGAGAAAAGATACAGAGAATAAGTAGCATAGACGGTGGGTAGAAAATAGACAGGGGGAGGGCAAGAATAGTGTGGGAAAAGTAGAAGCTAAAGAACTTATGACACATGGACATGAACTAAAGGGGGGAATGTGGGTGGGAGGGGTGTGAAGGGTGGAGGGGAATGATGGGGGAGAAATGGGACAACTGTAATAGCATAATCAATAAAATATAATTTAAAAATATAAATGATAAAGGAATTAGTATTCAGAACCCATCTAACCAACAACGCATCACTTACTGAGCGCCTCTTTTGTTCTAAAAACCATTGTAGGTATAGGGGCTATATGAGTAAAATATACAGTTTGTAATTTAGTTGGAATTCGAAACAGCAGACCCAGTATTTGTGCATAGTGATTATCTTGAGTAATTAAATTTCATGTGATATGTTTCTAATTCAAGAGTTATTAAAATGCTTAGCAAGATTTTTATCAGAAAGGTTCATTCATAATTGGCTTTGATTTTTTGTTTTTATTTCAGGAGAAATAAGGATATAGTTTGCCTGTACTATGTTCTGTTATTACCTTTATAAGGTACACTTTATAAAAAGAACCCCTGAAAAGAAAAATAGAAGCATAAAAATTACTAGCATAAGCTTCTGTTCTGGAATTTTATTGTAACAGTGACCTTAGGAGCTTGGAGCAAATGTTTTTTCTTAAAAGGTCCATCACCAGAAAGAAGCATTTGTATTCAGCTCATTCCATTGGAACATAACAGCCTTCTTGAAATATATAGAATGATTTTTACATAGGATATTACCAAAAGCACATTATATTTCCATAGTTAATTTTAATGATTTTTAGTTTTGAAGGATTTGATTGTTACCGCAGTTTTTAAATCTGGGATACTAAAATGTATTTTTTTTTTTTTTTGCATAAAGAATTGAACAGTTATTAGAAATACGGTAAGCTAGGTTCAATAACTCTCTTACCCTTCTGAGGTAAAGATTATTAGCCCCATTTTACATATGAGGAAACTGACTTTTAGTTGAGTGACTTTTCTGGTGGAGTTAGAACGCAGGCCTTTGTGACTTCAACATCCTGCATTACCCTGTCGAAAAATGTTATAGAGGCACCAAAATCATAACGCATGTACTGAATGCAAGTAGGGAAAGGTACATAGGAAGATTAAACAGAAAACAGTGGCATGTAGTGTACCAGTTTATGTAATTTGTCACTGTATTAAATGATACAGACTGTTCCACGTTTCACAGCATACTAAGAATAAGTAAGAATTGGTGTGATCTGGACGTTCACAGAAGAAGGAGGCTTAAAGGATGGTTAGAATTTAGGTAAATGGAGAGAAAGAGGGCTTATGAGGTGCAGTAAAAGTTAACTTTAGCTCTGAGAAATAATGACTGTAAATACGAGAGACATTGTGATAGTCAGTCTGTCAGATCCACAGGTATTTGAGGGCTTACCTTGTGCAAGTCACACTGAGGGGGCATAGAAAACACAGTGACTGCCCATAAAAGTGTTATACTACAGGCAGTCCTTACTTTGTATGCACTACATTAATGGAAATGTGCACATCAGAATCATGTCCATGCTTTATACATTTCTGTGGCGACTGAGATTTGATCTCAGTTTTGGTATGTGTAAGTTTCAGTTAACATGGCACCATTCAAAGTGGGTACTGTCGGTTGTTAGCTTCAGAGATAAAATGGAGTGGAACATTTGCTAGGAATGGTAAGAAATACGTTGACTTACTAGCATGTAACTGTATATTGGTGCGTTTTGAATGCTAGTCAGAGGACATTAGTCTTGGAATGCCAGGAATATAAGGTATCTCCCATAACTGCTTTTTTTATGGGAGTGATTACTCCTTGGTACTGATGAAATTAAGGATGGGGAGTGAGGGGCTCTTAATGTCTTAGACCTTTACCCATAATCGTAAGACATAAGGCTATTTAGATTTTGAGTATGTTTATTTAAAAACTCAGCACAATTTTAGTGAGAATTTTAATAAGAAAGTGGTAAAGGCCTAAGTACTAGAAACAGACTGTTCACATGCTCTCTCTGCTGAGTAACCTTGGTTGGACAAATTACTTACTAGGTTTGTTGAAAGGATTAAATGAGTTGCTATTTGCAAGATGCGTAGTATGTCTTTTGTGTAGTGAGTGCTAAATGTGAGCTGTTGTTAGCTATCTTAGGGACAGGTTCTGGAAATACATGCATAAATAGAAAATATGTCTCAGCTCTCCAGTTGTGGAGACATTTATAAAAAGTAATTAAAGCCATGTAATTAGTAATAGGTACACTTTTACTGTGTTCTACATACTATATATTGCAATATCAGTTTGAGCTTTTAAATATGACCTTGTTATTATTTGTTCTCATTTGGCAGATGAAGAAAACGAAGTTTTAGAAGGAGTATCTTACCTAGAGTTATATAATTAAATTTTAGAATCAGTATTTAAACCCAAGCAGTCTAACCCAGATCCTTAACCCTTAACTGCCAGTCCATGGTATAATGTTACCGAAGAGATTTGCATAAGATAGAGTGAGAATAAACAGGAAAATATCTGTCCAGGAGTGTTAGGGGAGTTACTGTAGCAGGGTGTTGAAGGAATTAGTAACAACAATTTACTATTGGGTAAGAAGAGGAAGGCATTTCAAATAGAACAGTTTGGGTATAAAAAAGTTTAATGAACCCTTGGAGCTGGATGTAGTTAATTTGGCTGGCATTCAAGTAAGAGATGAGGTTGAAAAGTAAGTATAGACCAGATCACAAATCCTGTGGTACATGTTAAGGAATTTGTGCTTCACACAAATTCCTTTTTAGTTACAGTACCTTTTTTTTTTTTCTTTTTAAAGAGAGAGGAAGGGAGGGAGAAAGAGAGGGAGGAAAACATTGATGAGAGAGAAACATCAACTGGTTGCCTCTTTTACTGAACTCACAATCTAGACATGTGGCCCGATGGGAACCAAACCTGTGACCCTTTCCTTTGGGGGATGATGCCCAAACTACTAAGCCATACCAGTCAGGGCATTACAGTAACTTTTAAAGTAATCAAATAGCTCTTGAAGGGCTACTGAAGAAATTGTAAAAAGAGACTGACATGATTGTATTTGCATTCAGAAACTCGCCTCAGGTGATTCCGTACGTAGTGGTTTGAAGAATACCTGAACAAGGACATCTGTCAGTCCAGTGATTACAGCAGTCAGAATGAGAAGTGACTAGAGTCTAAATGAAAGCACAGGAGGTACAGTAGGCAGAGGTTTTGAGAAACATTTAGGATAGAATGGAAAAGATGTAGTGTTGGGTTAGAAATTAGAGTTGAAGGAGAAGGTGGAACCAAATAGGTCTCCCAGTTTTCTATTTTGAGTACATGATGATACTAAATGTGGTGAGAGGAGCTTTTTTGGATGTAGGAAGAGACCATACTTACATGAACTGGGGATTTGTGTAAAGCCTAAAATGAAGAACTTTTGTAGACTTGTATTTGGAGGTCAGGAGGCCTTGGGTAGGAGCTTTGCCAAGTTATCAGCATACCGGTGATAGGTGAAACTACATAGGTAGTAGCTAAAGTTATCATAGATAACATTCATTTGACAATAAATACTACTGAGTACTGGTTACTCTGTGCCAGATACTGGATATACAAGAGTGAACAAAACAGGTTTAAAAAAAAAAATCTCATTCTCTGGAGCTTACAGTTTAACTGGGGTAGTAATGGTAAGTGGTGTGCCATGTGGTGGTGGCATGGAGAAAAGTGAGGAGAGGGAGAGAGGGAAGGGTGGTTTTGTATAATTTTAAATTGTTGTGTTAGGGACTGTCTGACATTTAGTAGAAACCTAAAGTAAGTGAGGCAGTAAACCATGTAAATATCAGGGGAGCATGAATGCAGAGACCCTGAATTTGGATTTGTGCTTAGCATGGTCAAGGAAATGCAAGGAGGAGGCTAGTGTGGTTAGAGCTGAGAATAGAAATGAAGTGATCAAGCCCTGGCTGGTGTGACTCAGTGGGTTGAGTACCAGCCTGTCTACCAAAGGGTCATAGGTTTGATTCCCAGTCAGGGCACATGCCTGGGTTGTGGGCCAGGTCCCCAGTAGGGGGTGCATGAGTGGCAACTGCACATTGATGTTTCTCTCCCTCTTTCTCCCTTCCCCTCTCTAAAAATAAATAAATAAAATCTTTAAAAAATAAGAAATTAAGTGATCAAGACAGAAAAGTAATGGGGTCTTTTGTAGGGTCTTCTAGACCATTATAAGGACTATGATTTTTATTCTTAGTGTGATAGGAACCCTTGGAGGATTTTGAGCAGAAGAGTGACCCAATCTGACACAGATTATAATGGAATTGCTCTGGCTTCTGTGTAGATTGAAGGGAAGAAATACAAAAGCCAGGAGAAGTTAGGAGGCTGTTAGCATTATCCAAGTAAGAGATATGGGTCCTTGTGGTAGTGGTGGAATTGAAATTCTTGACTGTATTGTGAAGGTAAGTCCATTAGGACATGCTGTTGGATTGGATGGTTTTGAAAACAAGGAGTCAAGGATGACACTAGAGCACAGTTGGAGGAGGGAGTGGCCATTTACTTAGATGGAGCAGAATACAGGAGGAAGAGTTTTGGGGAAAAGAATATCTGGAGTTTGATTTTTGGACTGTTGAACTTGAGATTCCTATAACACATTCAAGAGAAAAGAGCTATCAAGTAGACAATGGGAAGTATGTGTCTGGAATTCAAAGGATAGGTCTGGGCTTAAAATTTAAACACACAGGACTTGTCAGCAAGTTGGCGGTATTTAAAGGAATGAGACTAGGTGAGATCACCAAAAGAGAAGAAAAGAGCTTGAGGAGTCCTGGGATATTTCAACATTTAGAGATTGGTGAAACTGAGAAGGAATGGCTAATTAAACTGTAACTCCTCATTTCTTCCTCCCTTAGCCCCTGACAGACACCATTCTGCTTTCCGTCTCTATGAATTTAAACTACCATAGGTAGACCTCATACAAGTGGAGTCATATATTTGTCTTTTTGTGTCTGGCTTATTTTACTTCATGCATTTTCAGGGTTCATCCATGTTGTAACATATGTCAGAATTTCTTTCCTTTTTAAGGCTAAGTAATATTTTATTGTATGTGTTTACCACATCTTACTTATCTATTAATCTGTAAACAAATACTTGGGTTGCTTCCACTTTCTGGGTATCGCAAATAATGCTGCTGTGAACAAGGGTGGACAAATACCTGTTCAAGTTTATACTTTCAATTCTTTCATATATCCAAAAGTGAAATGGCTGCTTCATATGGTAATTCTAGGTTTAATTTTTTTAAAATGTTTTGAGGAACTGCAATACTGTTTTCCTAAGTGGCTGCACCATTTTACATTTCCATCAGTGATGCACTAGGGTTCCAGTTTCTTCACATCCTTGCCAACACTTGTTCTTTTCTGGGGGATTTTTTTGTTCTCTTTTTTTTATAGCAGCCATCCTAATGGGTGTGAAGTCAAATTTCATTGTGATCTGCATCTACATTTCCCTAATAATTAGTAATGTTGAGTAACTTTTCATGTGCTGTAATGGCTATCTGTGGGGTTTTTATTGAGAATGAAAAAATTTATAACTCATTTTACAGTAAGATCTCACTTATCTCGGTTACTGGCAAACATGATTTGAAATGACATGATACTATATATATATATATATATTTTTTTTTTTTTTTAAGATTTTATTTATCTAGAGAAAGGGGAAGGGAGGGAGAAAGAGAGGGAGATAAACATCAGTGTGTGGTTGCCTGTTACACGCCCTCAACTGGGGACCTGGCCCAAAACCCAGGCATGTGCCCTGACTGGGAATCAAACTGGCAACTCTTTGGTTCTCAGGCCAGCACTCAATCCACTGAGCCACACCAGCCAGGGCTATATATATTCTTTACTTACCACATTTAATGTGAATATTCATGCGTTTTGCTAAAGAAATATCAGCGATATCTGATTATGAAGTGTTCCCCAAATTCTGCAGGGTTTGTTGATTTAAGGAACATATATTCACTGTAATACTTTACTAACATCAGGAAAATTCAGGATTCCAAAGCAGATACTCTTCCAAGAGTTTTAGATAAGAGTCTGTGGACTTATAGCTTCATTTTTTTTTTTTTTTTTTTTTTGAAAACGAAGTTCCAGTTCAAAAAAACTTAGACTTTTGGAATTCAGAACATTAATTAGTTGAGGGCCATCCATATTTCCTATCTCACTTCTACTCATTTTGTTCTTTTCTATTTTTATGATTCACTCCTGATGTTCTTGCCCAGGAGTTTTTTGCCTCTTAACCTTCCCAAGCCTTGTGTTTTCTCCTTCATCTTTTTTAAAAAATATTTTTATTGATTACACTATTACAGTTGCCCCATTTCTCCCCATCATTCCCCTCTACCCTTCACACCCCCTCCCACCACATACCCCCCTTTAGTTCATGTCCATGTGTCATAAGTTCTTTAGCCTCTACTTTTCCCATACTATTCTTGCCCTCCCCCTGTCTATTTTCTACCTACGTTATTCTCTGTACCTTTACCCCCCTCTCCTCTTCCCACTCCCCTGTTGCTAACCCTCCATGTGATCTCCATTTCTGTGGTTCTGTTCCTGTTCTAGCCGTTTCCTTAGTTTGCTTTTGTTTTAGGTGTGGTTGTTAACGTCTGTGAGTTTGCTGTCTTTTTACTGTCATATTTTTTATCTTCTTTTTCTTAGATAAGTCCCTTTAACATTGCATATAATAAGGGCTTGGTGATGATGTACTCCTTGAACTTGACCTTATCTGAGAAGCACTTTATCTTCCCTTCCATTCTAAATGACAGCTTTGCTGGATAGAGCAATCTTGGATGTAGGTTCTTGACTTGGAATACTTCTTTCCAGCCCCTTCTTGCCTGTAAGGTCCCTTTTGAGAAATCAGCTAACAGTCTGATGGGAACTCCTTTGTAGGTGACTCTGCCTTTATCCCTTGCTGCTTCTAGAATTCTCTCCTTCATTTGAATCTTGGCTAATGTAATTATGGTGTGCCTTGGTGTGTTCCTCCTTGGGTCCACCTTCTTTGGGACTCTCTGAGCTTCCTGGACTTCCTGGAAGTCTATTTCCTTTGCCAGATTGGGGAAGTTCTCCTTTATTATTTGTTCAAATAAGCTTTCTACTTGTTGCTCTTCCTCTTCCCCTTCTGGTACCCCTATAATTCGGACGTTGGGATGTTTAAAGATGTCCCGGAGGTTCCTAAGCCTCTCCTCATTTTTTTGAATTCTTCTTTCTTCCTTCTTTTCTGTTTGGTTGTTTCTTTCTTCCTTCTGGTCCACTCCATTGATTTGAGTCCCAGTTTTCCTCCCATCTCTATTGGTTCCCTGTGTGTTTTTCTTTATTTCACTTAGTATAGCCTTCATTTGTTCATCTAATTTGCGACCAAAACCAACCAATTCTGTGAGCATCCTGATCACCATTGCTTTGAACAGTGCATCTGATAGGCTGGCTGTCTCTTGGTTGCTTAGATTAATTGGCTCTGGGGTTTTTATTTGTTCTCCCATTTGAGCCTTTTTTTTTTTTTT
>PVKU01013872.1:0-26186 GCA_004027475.1 Anoura caudifer
GGAGGGGCCCAGAAAAAGGGACCTTCCGCTATTCTTTGTGTTTTGTCTGTTGAGTGGGCAAAAACCATACAGTTAAGAGTCTCCCAGGAGACTCTGCCCACTAATCGGGACATTGTCTTGTATTTACTAAGCGTTCAAAACATGTTATCTATCATGCCCATTATCATGTCCAAAATGGAAACCCCTTTGGGGATGCAGTTCGGGTCTTTGCAATCTTTCCTTCTAAGGAATCTGCAAGGAAACCAATCACAGAGAAAGATGCCTTTCCTTTGAGGGAGTATTTAGTTGTTTGATAAACACAGGCTGGAGCCAGGAGTTATTTCTCCCAATAAGGTGGCAATTAAAGTCTTGGAGTAACATGGTCAAGAGTTACTACAAGGAATCCAGGAGCCAGGCTGCCTGCGGTCAAGTCCAGCTCTGGCACTCACTGGTTGAGCGACCTCTGGTAAATTACTTAACCTCTCCCAGCCTCAGTTTCCCCAGCTGCAAAATGAAGATGGCGAGAAAACATAAAACTGATAACAGTTTTACAATTTAGCCTCTTGATGATTTTCATTGTGTCTGGAAGCAACATTTACTTGATCAGTATTCCTATATATGATATCAAGATGTATATCTTTCAAAAAGAATTGTAAAAGGGTAAAACGGTGACACAATATCAAAATTATCTATTCAATTTATTACTAATACAAACTATCCACATGCACACAATGTATTTTTTTAAGTTATCTTTTTTAAACATTTTTATTTATTTATCTTTAGAGGGGAAGGGAAGGAGAGAGGGAGAGAAATATCACTGTATGGTTGCTTCTCGTGCGTCCCTTTCGGGAACTGGCCTGCAACCTAGGCATGTGCCCTGACTGGGAATCGAACCGCGATCCTTTGGTTCACAGGCCTGCGCTCAATCCACAGAGCTACACCAGCCAGGGCTGCACAATGTATTTTTAAAGAGAAAAGTTTGCAAAGATCAGCCTTGAAATATATATTTATTTATCATTTAGGAAAACAACACAAAATTTATACAAAAATCTAATAGATATTTTAATAATACAGAAAAATTTATGTTGTCATAAAATATTAAAAACACAGTTAATTTTAAACCTATATTTTAAAACACATTCATTTAATCAGACACTGTGTAATACGTCACTTTGATAAATTATATTTTTGGACTAGTAAACATTTCTAAATTCAGCCCCTTTTTTCTTTACCCCTTCCAACTACTGAACCACACAGCAAGGCTTTCTCTTATGAGGCTGACAGTGCTAATGTACACCTGCCACCTACGCTTGTTATTTTAATATATTTGTTTTGAAGATTCCCCCTTTCACTTAATGTTTAATAATTATTTTTCTATATCCTGAAATATTTTTCTGGGGCATGATTTTGAATTGGTTCATAAAGTATTATATGTTACTATTTATGTCCTATTGTTTGATATTTTGATTTTTTCCCACATTTTAAATAATCTATGAAACTGGCAGCTGTTTTTGACATAAGTGATCCACTAGGAGAAAATTGTGTTGGGAAATGAGTACACAGGGGTTGAGGGTAGGAAGGGCTTTCTGGAGGAGGTGTGCAGGCTGATGCGGGCAGCAGCAGGGCGCTGGCCATGAAACAGCTGGCTGCTTTTCCCATCCTCTTCATTCACTTGATAGATGGAACTTTAGTCACATGATAGGTTTTGATTTTTGATAGGCCTTCCTTCAAGAGCAGACTTACAAAAATAACTACTGGATTGGATTTTCATATAACAAAGGGAAAAGAAAATGGGAGTGGATTGGCAGCAGCACATCTGCAATGTAAGTCTCTGGAATGCATTTAAACTCGAGCGTTGCTGTTGGGGTTGGATGTATTATGTCTAAAAAGTATCTTGTCTCATTTCACACAGCTTAACTCATTTCCAGGTAGAGGTGATTATTAAGAGTAAGTAGAATGTTTAAGAAAGTGTGTTGGGAAATATAGCTGAAAAGGAAGAGAAGTGCCATATGGAGTTACTACTAATAAAATTGTGATGCTAAACACATGCTTGGAAGAATATGTGTTATTAGGCACACAACATTAAACACAACCATGAAGTGATGTGAAGTGACTGGATCATCCTTGACTGAGCCACAGTGGCCCCTCTCATAATCACAAATGAGTATTCTGAGCATCCCAACTCACCTGAAACTCCTTTATTAGTTTACATACATGTTTATATATTATTTATAAATATGTGTGAGTACACACACACACACACACACTCCTTTACTATAGTTCTATTAGAAGTATAGTATTTTGTAAGCTCTTAGGTTTTCATGAAGAATAATCTGCTATTAAACTGTTTGATGATTTTTAAAAAAATCTTAACTATTATATTTTTACTTCTAGGAATTCTGTTTTCAAATCTCCATGCTAATTACCCATTTTTAAGATGTCTTTTGTTTCCTTGATAATAATAAACATACTTATTTTATACTTGGTGTGTAATAATTCTAGTATTTTAAGTTTTGTGGGTCTAATTTATTGTTTCTGCTGATCTTTGTTCATAATGCCATTTTCTTTGTAGTGTTTAGTGATATTTTTTCCTTTTCGAGCTGCTGTGGAAATTATTTGAAAACTGAGATGAAGGTGACTTCCTCAAGAAGGAATTTGCTTTTGTCTGAGGCCTTGAGGCACTATGAACATGGGCCACTTTAATTCCAAATTTGGGCCCTGCAACTCATGTAGTTCTGGGCTGCAAACCTACACAAGATGTGATGCAGGAAATTACCTTGAGGTACTCATAGCCTGTGATTGCACTTCAGGCAACTGTCTCAGAGGTCACCGAGTAGAAAGGTCATGGGTCATTGTAAGATGCTCAATTTCTTTTTGAAATGATAATGATTATAATATTTACTGAGTGTTCACTACATGCCAGGCACAGTTAATGCATTTCCATGAACTGATTTAATGTTTTCAAACACTAGATGATGTAGGTATTATTATTACACCCATTTACCGATGAGGAGACTGAGAGTGAGACAGTAAGTGTTTTGCTCAACATCGTATTCAAAAGTCTGCCTTTTAACCAGTTTGAAAATTAGAAAAGGAGATGCTCAAATTTTATGGTAAATTAAATCAATTTAAAACACATCATACTCCTCCAGGGGAAAGAAATAAGACCGCGTATCCCACTTGGGTGGGGTGTGATAGGCTGCCACACTAGGATAAGGTGCAAGTACATGAAAGGATCACTTGCATCCTGGGTTATACGGTCTTCCCATGGCCTGACTCTACTTGCTGCAAAAATCTTTCCTGATCTGATGATGGTGAGGTTTCTAAAACCAGACTTGACATTTAAGTAACAGGCAGAAGAGAAGGTTCTTGCGGCCGATGCACATCTTTTCTATACTGGGGAGATGTAGGAGCAGGTTAAGCCTGGCCACAGCTGCAGCTTTCCAATAACCTAAGAAGTTGCTATGGATTTTATTTGTGTTTCTTGGGCAGAGGGCCAGCATAAGTGTTGCCAATGATGATAAACTTAAGACTTCCTGAATGTTGAGTACCTATGTGCTTCACGTATATTTTGGGTATAATAGTCTTGATTCTTCCTTTTCTATGTTCAGCACACACGAGCTCTAGTTACTGTATCTATACCTTAACAGATCTCCTGGTTACTTACCCATATTTAATGTATCTTATGTGTTCGGCCACACCTCACAAGCTGTTTAGTTTCATTTATCTTATTTGTTCCCCCCCCCTTTTTTTTTACTGTACCAGATTTGAAAATTCTTAAATAGGACAGCAAATGCAAATTACATGAGGGATAGTTTATGATTTTAGATTCTTTGTGGGATTATTCTTTTGCTCTTCTGCTTAAATTTCAGGCTCAAGATAGTTCTAGGGTGTTTATACTGAAGATATATCCCTTTGGCCTCAACCCTACGTACTTTTCTCCTATGTAGGACGGTGGGTAAAATTCCTTATTCAGCCTCTGCAACCAGATAAGGGAAAACTGGCTATAGCGCTCCACTTACCCTCCTGGGTTCCCACCTTTACTCAATCACACTTAGCCTCAGTATGAATGTGCTTCTTGTCTGCCAGTTTACAAATTTATTCAAGAAGGTTTAATTTTTTTTTGTATTCAACATTTCTCATTGTTTTTAATAGAAAGGTTTCTGGTACCTAATCCACCACATTCCTGAAATAGAAGTCTTGCTTTTAGATTTTTTCTAATAGATTGCCATGTTTTAGTTAATGGTTGGCTATGGGATTGAGATGAAAAAGAAACAAAACAAATAAAAAGATTGATTAAACAGCTTCATTTCTGACTATATTCCAATTCTACTTTTTTCTCCATAGAGTATATACACATGTGACCTGGTTATCTGTTTTACAGAAATTCAGTTCTTGTCTTTTTAATCTCTTGCTTGTATTGAAAAGAATAGCATAAGAAAACATGTTTGCTATGTCATAATCCCATAGCAATATTGCAAGTAATTTTGCCTTCTGGCCAAAAATTTCCAGTGTGGAATAAAATGGGAGATTATGGGTGTAATTAAGAGCCTATGCGAGATTTTATCTGATAGGTTAAGAGCCCAAGACAATCTTTTAGTGATGAAGTTATGATTACTTTTACCTATTTCTGATCTTTAGGCAACTGACTTAAAAATTATGACTCATGTTATTGTGAACTTCAGAATTAAACGGACTGTACATATTTTCTATTTTACAGTAATCCTGCATTGTCCTCTGGGAGCGGACAATGTGCATTTTTAGCCTCAACGAGGATAGAATCCACTGAGTGCTTCAAAACCTACAATTGCATCTGTAAGCAGAGCATTTTCCCTGCTTTTAATGCACTAAGAAGAAAAGGTAAAATGGAGTTTTGTCATTTTTAATGTGTTTCCTGTAATAATATGTGGTTACTTAATAAAGTAATGTTCTCGACTGCAGGACAGTCCGATTGAAACACAGATGAGCAGGACGATGAGAAAATCCTCTCCCGGATGATGATTTGAGATATCAGACATCCTTGGTCTTCTTGGAGAAGAGGAGACTTTGCCTTTGGAGAGCAGATGCCCTTCTCTTTAATGGGCCTGTGGAATTATTCTCTCTTTCGCCTTCCCCGCACTGCCCACAGAACCAATCAGAAAACTCATAAATACCTGGGTCTTCTTATTTTTAGGATAAACCATTTCAATAGTCTCCAGCTTTGAGACAGCACAATTAAGAACAATAGCATAATTGTGATAGCACAATTAAAAATATAGGTATCATTTTCCCCCATCTAGCTGCTTACCTCTCATCCTAAAAATATATTTTGCTCTAGTTTCAAACTTGCTGAGTAGTTCAAACAACATTTTAAGGAACTCTCATATAACTTTTACCCATAGCATTTGTTTATATTTTACTATCTGTACTTTCTTGAATTCTCTCTTTCTCCCTCTCTCTCCCCCATTGCTGATTCATTTGATAATTAATTGAGAATATCATGTCTCTTTGTCTAAATATTTTACTAGAACAAGAACTTAGTCTTGTACAACCATAGCAAAATTGTGAAAATCAGGACATTTAGCACTGATGTGGTACCATGCTTTTGTCTACGGCCCACATTTAAATTTTGTCAGCTGTCTCGGGGATGTTATTTACAGGGGTTTTTCCTCCACACTCAGGATCATGCAGTGCATGTGGTCCTGATGTCTCCCTAGTCTCCTTTAATCTGGAACAGTTCTTCACGCTTTTGAAGACTTTCTTGATCTCCCCATTTAAAAGAATCAACTTTACGGAGTTATACTTTGCATGCAAGAGAAAATCAAATTTCAGTGTGTTCCTCATTTCACAGGAGAGGGAATTCACACTGAATTAAAAATATAAGCAGGTTGTCTGACAAGTGGGAATGGATTTAGGAAAAACAGGGTGGACAGGTTGGAATCATTTGTTCTTATCATTTGGGCATTACAGCATACAGAGAATAATATGCTCTGCTACGGCGGAATAAGATGGTTTAGGATGAAAAACAAAACAAGACAAAACAAACAGGAAACCTTGTGATTTGTAGCTTCAAAAATAAAAGGGTCTTGCTCTGGCCAGGTCGCTCAGGTGGTTAAAGTGTCATCCTGATACACCAAGGTTGCTGGTTCTATCCCTGGTCAGGGCACAAACATGAATCAACCTCTCAATAAGTGGAAAAACAAATCAATCTCAATCTCAATCTCTCTCTCTCTCTCTCTCTCTCTCTCTCTCTCTCTCTCTCTCTCTCTCTTTCCTCTCCTCCCTCCCCCATCCTTTCTCTTTAAAGTCAATCAATAAAAATTTTTTAAAAAGGGCTTTAAATCTCTCAGGCAGTCATACTGCAGCTTCTCAGCTGACCTTTTGCTTACAGCTCTGCTTTTATGTACTCTGACCTATTTTTTAAAATTTTTCTAATCACACTAGGAGGGTAGCCTCTTCAATAGGATCATCTTTTGCGTTAACACCTTATAGGTTCGTTCCCTGCAAAATTAAACAATTTCTCCATTCGTCATCGGCCTGGTAGCATCCCTCGAGCTTACAGAAGACTGCAACAGATGGTGAGAAATTCCAACGCAGACTTCCCTTAAGAAGGACTTTCAAGGGAATTCTCATACAAGAGGAAGGACATTTACTCAAATATGATTTTTATTGACAACTAATTCTCACATGTTGTATGGGATGTTTAAATTGTTGTGATTTTTTTACTTGAACCGTAATGGAGAAGGCTTTCCTTCCCCCATGTCTTCTCTTGATATATTTCTCCGCTTTCCAGCAATGACTGAGGCGGGTATTTACACAGAAGTAAACGTCCTCTTGACAAAAGGAAGAAAATGTAGTTCAGGACTTCCGACAGGAAATATGAGCTTGTTAAGCATCTATTTTCACAAAATCCTAAAACCATAGGCTTCAGCAGGATCTTTACAGGTTTCACAGTCACACTGATTCAGGAATTTCTCTCTGTAACATCCTTGCCAGGCAGTTATCTACCATGTTTTAACACCATCAGGGAAATATTACTCACTTCTTTCCTAAGGCGGTCAATCACAGACTTCAGCTGCTCCTGGAATATGTTTCTTCATTCTGAGTCAAGATCTCCTTCTTGCATCTGATGCGAACAAACACCACTTGTACATCTTTAGCTGGTGAAGAAGAAGTAATCCTTCTGCTGTGCCCACTGACTTCGGAGGCTGGGCCCAGCATCTCCAAGAAGCAGGTCGTCATCTCTTCCTGAGTCTGTGAATTAATTACATTTGAGAAAATACAGGACAGATCATCTTGTTTTATTTGACATAGAGTTAATATATATCTGCTATTTGTAAGCTTTTTGTTATTCAGGGAGGTTCATGCTAACGCCAACACATCGCACAGTGCCGTTGGGGCATGTACCACGGTTCCTCCAAGGGCTCTCCTCTGACTGCCCTTTGCAGCGAGCTGAGCTGGTACCGTGTGTAGGCTCATTTTCCACATCTGCAGTGGCCTTCCCGGTGGAAGGGCTTAAAAAAAAAGATCTTGGCTTTCACGGTTTTGGAGAGCTTCTGGAAGCTCTTTGCTTATAAAGCTCTGATTTATAATTATTTTTGCTCTTGTAGATATAGCAGTTAAAAAATAATGTCAAAGAAAATAAAACCAAGTGCTGTCACTTGTTGCCAGTGGCATTTGGAAGGGGAACTTAGAACCAATCTGAATCATTTCCTAATACTTTAAGGATTTATTAAATGTTACAATTTTGTACACTAGCCACTTAGTCTTAGATATTTTACAAAGTCATTATTTGTTGACAGATATTTATATATATAAAAACTGAGGGTAGATACGTCCATTAAGTAACCCTGAGGCAGATACTGCAACCCATTCATAGCAGGTTTCATGAAAAGATTGTCTTAAACTTATCTTTTTTCAGTGTCTTGATTGAGCAGTGTTCCACATGAGACTGCATCATCTCTAAGAATTTTATGCTTTTGTATTTTTTGACCCATATAACTAATATCCATTTGTTTTGGAACACTGCTGCATTAATATTTTTAATTTATACATGAATTTCTTCATTTGGTTTATCATCCCAATCTGCTCTTACTTTCAGCTAATCACAAGCTGGTTGTTGCAGGTCGACCCCGTTCCATGTGCTGTGCTGGCTGTCAGTGACACCCAAAGGGCATTCATTGTGTTTTGCTTGTTGTTGTTTATTGCAGTGCTTCCACTAAATTAAAAAAAAATACTCAAGAATGGAAATTATGATCAAATACCTATCTCAGTGCATCTGAGATCTCAAGGGAGGCCAGTGTGAAAGGCCATCACAGACAGTGGGGCGAGTGACAGAAAATGACCATGGAAATGTGGTCAGAGGACAGATAATGAGATAATTTTGGATATTCATCTTCAGTTCAAAAAGAAGTCATTACGAGCTTTTTATGGGAGAAGGAAAGAGCCAGGGTTCTTGGGAATTTAGGCGATTTCACTTTTTGAAGGGGGAACATTAAGTTGGTCCAGGAATGTCTCCCTGTTTTCAGCACATGAGGAAGCATCGAAGACAAGGTACATGGAAGTCAGCTTGAAGGGCCTTTCTGGGGGCAAGTTGTGACACTCTGAGCATTTATAATAATAATTAATTAATTAAAGTAAATGACCATTTTACCTGATGTGTTTATAATGATACTTAAAAAAGTGTAAATACAGGTAGTTGTAATCTGAAAGCCAAACTATAATAGATTATATTTTTAAATGTTTTTATAATAAGCTAATAATTTTATTAAGTATGTTGATACAGCTAAATAAATTTGTTTCTTGTTTTTAAATATATGTGTGTTTATAAATTATAGAGCAGTATTTGTTTTAGCGGCATAAAGAAAGGAAAATATTGGGAACTGTAAGTCAAATAGTCCTGAAAAAGCAGAATGATCATATACAATAAAAAAGTAGGAAGGGGGAAAGAGTACAATTTTGTGTCTTAAAATAATGATTTAGCCAAGAGCCTTAGGGAGCTAAATGTAAAACTTTGATGCAGTTTTTCTGCCCATCCGGAGTCTTTCAGCAAAGTTTCCTCCCACATGAACCAAGGACACGACCTGTGCAGGCTTGCCATGGTTCATCTTTAAAGTGTATGTAAGTGGGATGATTGATAAAATGAGGGGAAATGGGCTTATGAGCATTTTTTTTTTATGAGACCCCATTTCAATAGGCTTTCGCGGACTAGCAGATGCTCAAGATAAGATGGGCCTGCTGGTACAGGTGTGGCATTTGTTACCACCTGTTTCTCCTCAGCCCCATTTTTCTGTTTTTGTTGTTGTTGTTTTTTAACCCCCAGAACACTATAATGTAGTGGACTGGAGGGATCTCTCCCATAGACAGCTTGGCCATCTTTGGGACCTGCGTGGCATCTGAAGATTGAGTTGAGGATCCTCTGGGCTTTTCTTTCCCCACTTTTTGCCTGATGCCATTTTGACAGCATATGTGCTTTCAAGTGAACCCTTTGAATTTCAGAAAGATCAAGAACTGTGGTCAGCTCTATCTACAATGACCTGAGCCTTCTCTTTGGTAGTCTCGGCAGCAGCCCAGCCTTCGCAGGGCCGGGGTCCTGGCTGCTGCACACTGTATGGCTTTCTTGATGGGTGACCTTTTTGAGAGCATAGTACCAACCATGGGTCAGCTGGGTTCTGGCCAGGAAATTATCCTCATAGGTTCCATTCAATGGCTTACTAGAGGACTTAAAAAAACCCCACATAATTCAGTTTAACTAATGAACAAGTATTTATTGACTAAATGAAATAAAATAAAATAAAGATGATTCAAATTACAAAATGAATAAATATTATTTTCCATTCACAAAAGCCTTTGGTCAAGTTAGCAGTGATGAGGGTGCTTTCCTGTAACCCTGAGGTCAACAATGTACTCATCTCAGGCTTCCGCCCTTGGTAGAATAGTCACCAGGTAAGAGGTGCCCCAGAAATTCAGTGAATGAATGAATATCATTTAAAACAGTTTGTAAGCTTTATTTTATATGGCTACTGAGAATTTTTAGAAATCCAAGAAGCAAGAGTGCTTTTTGAAAATTTACAAATCTGTGACATTCCACCTTACAAATTTAATTTTGCTTAGTAGTTTCCAAAGGATCTTTTTCAATTCTGATTTTGTAATTTTATGCTATGGCCACCAGATGGCATCAACACACAAACCAAGCTCTAAAATCAAGGCTCATATTTAAAAATGTCTTGCTGGTGAGAGAATAAAGTGATACACACATTCTCATAAACTGCTACTTTATGAGGAAATATCAGTATACATTTACTGTAAATACATCTAGCAAACTATATTTGTAGTCTTAAGAAGGAAATATTTTCTCCCTTTTATTGAGTGTACTGGGGTGACGCCGGTTCCAAAGTTACCTGGGCTACGGGCTCACAGCTCCACAGCACATCACCTGGGCACTGTGCGGCGTGTTCACCACCAGTCAAGTCTCCTGCGTCTAGAAACCTATCTTTCGAAAATCACATATGCGGACAAACTGCTGCACACTTCGGTTTTTACTTCGTATTATTTGAATTGCCAAATACCAGAGAAAATCTTGGGTCCAACTATAGTGGAAGGATTAAATACAGATACAACCACACAAATGAAAACTATAAAACTTTAAATTTATTTTAATAAAGTAATCAATAACGGGAGAAATGCTTCTCCTATTATTGTCATAACATTAATGTTATAACATGCAACTATCATAACATTAATTGAAACATTTGGATTGTAAAATAACGTGTTATTCCTGCTATGTAAAATGTACATAGAATTGATGGAAAGGAGACATATTGACTTGATTCGATAAGGCGATTTTAAGGGTTTTTTTCCCTCTCAGGTGTTTTGTGTTTTCTCAATTGTCAACAATGAGTAGCTGGAAATAACATCGTATGTTATTAATAAGAAGAAATCAAGTATAAAAACAACAAAGGGAATACAAGTATTTTGTGCTTACCATAATTTAAAATTCTTTGTCTTCTACCATGTTCAACTACAAAATATTTATTTATTTATTCAGTAGTTATCTAATTTTTTATATGTCAAATATTGCACTGGGTGTTGGTTATACAAAAGTGAATGAGACAAAACTTCTGCCTTTACTAAACGTATAGTCAACTTGGAGGCATATACATATATGTAAGCAGATATTTTGTAATGTAATTTGACAGATGCAAATCCAAGGACTAATAATGGTGTAACAATATATTTTTTATCCCATTGAATAATTTCAGTTTTCCCAATCTGAACTCTTAAATATTGATGGTTTATGACCGTGGTATACTGAACTTTGTTACATATTGTTCATTGTTTAAGGCTGTCCAAGAGCAAACATGATATGTTGATATATAATACATTATTTATCCAGTAGTTACATGCACTTATCTATTGGTGAAGGAATTATCTACAGGTGAGAAATGGATTCTTGATGCTGCTATTAAGGTAGATTATGGTATAGAACCCAGTTAGTAAAAACTCTTGGACTGTGAGGCTGAAATGAGTTTTACTAATACGCATTTCCACAAGACTTTTGTTCTCTGGAACTGTGTGGTTTAGCACAACAGAATGTACTCAGGAAAAGAGAACGTGGGGGTAGCTCTTCTTTTTGGAAAGGAGTTACCTTTGCAAAGCTGCCTTTGGGGATGTTTTTCCTGTTTCTAGGAGCAGATGATGAATTACTACATACAAACACGGGGTGTGAAGAGTTCTGTGGACCTGAGCGCATGTTGGGGAGATTAGGAAATCCTTCCTCCTAATAACAGAAGGGTTCTTGTTGAAGGTCTTGCCCATGGCCCTTTGCTTCCTCAACATCTCAGATGTAACTGTGAGGAGGGAGAAACACTGACCAATCATTTGGAAAGCTGAAAGGTGAATGAAAATGCTTTCAACAAGGCAGTAAGAATGAACACCTTTCCTTATTTAGGCTACACATGGTGCTCGAGCTTGGTGGCTCCTTCCTCAGCCCCCACAGGTCCTCAGAAAAGGCCCCGAGTCCCTACTTCTGGACTCTTGAACTCCCCACTTCTTTTGTGCTCATTCATTTCCTGGTATCACCTCCAGTGCATCCAGGCCATCTGGAGGCAGAAACCTGGCCTGCTTGGTTTTGTCTCCCATAATTAAATTTTGAGTGTGAATGCAAAAATGCTTTGAAGGTCAAAAACAAAATGATTTTGTGGAAAGTTCCATTTTTTAAAGAATTTGACAAAACATTTTCTGAGTTATAGGTGGGATTAATAATGGACACATAGTTATTAAGTGAGATGCAAATGAGTACATCTTTCATTCTCTTATTTCTTACCTATAGAAGTGTCAGTGAGCATTAGAATATACTTCATATAAAGGTCTGTATGTGCATTTATATGCCCTTCTGTGTGTCTATAATGCACCGAAACCTGGGTTTCCTCATCTGTGAAATGAGGATAACAACCTATCACGCAGTTTGTTGAGGATTAGATGACCTGATGGATGTGGAAGAGCAGCAATAAGAACAAAAACAAAAAGCCCAAACCCCCCAAATCTGTGCCTGACAAACAAGTTCCCTAAACTCATCAGCTTCCTTGAGCTTGTAAACAATGAAATAGAAATGACAGCGCAAAGGACTAGCCCCTACTCACTCATGTCCGTGAGAGTGAAAAATAATACGCAGCAACAATAAAAGTAAATGCTGGGCCCAAATATGACGTTTCCAGTCGCTGGACACCTTAAAGCAGTATCTGATTCTCACGTGAATGTCTGTTACTGTGACTCTACTTGAAAAATCCATACCCAGAGGCCTAATTTAACATTAGCCAAGGATTTAAAGGTAAATCTTGAATTAATGTTGTTTTTAAAACTTACCTTTGGGCTTGTTTCTAGACCTTTCATGAAAGTGAGGATAGAGCAGCGGCCCCGCCTCACACAGCCTGGCTCCGGGCCGCGGTGTCCTGAAAGTTCCGTGATTTTGAGATTTCCTGTGTGGTTTTAGCTCCCACCCGGAGGTAGTTCCAGCTACTTTTCTTCCTCTGCTGTGCTGGTAGGTTGATACCTTTCAGGAAGTATATATTTTTAAAATAGGAACCCCGGAGACAGTGAAATTAAGAACAAACTGACCATAACCAGAGGGGGGTAGGGAGGGAATAAAGGATGGAAAAGGGGGAGGGGTTTTCAGGAACAGGTGTTAGGACACGTGGACAACATCACCAAAGGGGGAAAATGAAGAAAACTGTACTTGAACAACAATAAAAAAATGATCTAAAAAGATCATACAATAAAAAAGAACATATTATGCAACATATTTTAGGATAAAAATATCACAGATTAAAAATGAAATGACATTTACAGCTCAATTTAAACAATTGTTTGAATTCAGCATAGAATTAGTCACTGCTGTATAGTGCATGCACAGTTCACGTTGTTGGAATAGCATTGTTACAGTGGTTCAGGTTTCAGGAGTTGAATGTACAGGTCATTACAATTTAAGAAAAATAAAAATAAAAATAAAGCAACAAACAAAAAAGAAACCCCAGGCAGGATCTATTTTTATGTTTTATTTTCATAGAGCATTTAATTAATTAATTTATTTTTTTATAAGGGACTTTCAATTAGTCTCGTGGTGAGGGTTGCGTCGGCATGGAAAGTAGCAGGTGATCTAAAACTCATTTATGTGTTATTTAATGATATTTTATATTCTGTTCACCCACAGCACACAACACATAATACCTGGTAGCTGCTTAACAGAAATTAAAAAATTCTCAATATGGATGTTAATAGTTTTATAGGTTTTGCAAATATATATAGCTAAAAATTTTGGGTTTCAAGGATGTGTTGCCTCATCTGAGTCAAATAGTTATGCACTATTAGGCTGTATTTATTCTCACTGCCTAGTCTTCACTATCTAGCAAAGCATGTTCAGACCACCATGGAGTATGAGCCATCTGGAAACAGTTTGAAATGCGTTGGATTGGGCTCAGTGTAATGTTTTTTTTCAGTTTTTCATAACACATTTTTTATGATACATGGAATCAGAGAGTTTAGAATTATAAATAATGTTGGCGATCAGATCAATATTTTTTTTTACAGATGCTAAGTAAACTAAGACTGTCCTAACGACTACGAACGGCTGAGATAAATTTAGTCCGAGGTCACCTACTTCCCTGGATGCGGCCCCCTTTTATAGCACAGTAGTATCTAGAGTGCCTTTTTTTGTGCTATAATAAATTTTCATTCGAAATTTGCAGTTTTTTTACATGAAATATAGGTTTTATATTTCTCTATATTTTCATGTCATACTTGTTATCTGTATTGCCTTAACTCCACTCTTCACCTGGTTAGAGCCTATTTAATAATTAGTAGATAATTAGATCATTCACTGCATACATTTATTTAATTGTTTATAAATCATGAGCCGATTTCTGGGTAGTGACTGGGCACACAACGGAAAGCAAGGCGGACAGAGTGGCTCCTCACAGAGCGCATTGCATGCATTTCTTTCACACTCAGCGCAAACGTTACCACGCATCCAAGCGGCTTTCCCCGGCAGCCTCTTTCCCCTTGAACGAGTCAGCAGCCATTCCCCTGCGTTCAATGAGTCTGTCGTTCTCGCAGAATGTGAATTCTTCGAGGACAGGATTAAGTTTTCTCTGCGTACTTTAGGGCCTTGAACTGTGGTGGTACTCTAGGAATGTTTGTCAAGTGAATAAAGAAACAGAGAAATAGTTCAATGTATAAATGTTTTTCCTGTCTATGGCAGATTATCTACTGAAAATATGACTTGCATCAGATCATGAGGCTGTTTTGTTTTCTTTTCACGAACAGAGGTCTACAGGGTTCAGATAGAAACAACTGTGTGCAAACCACAGCAACTGAAGAGATGACCACGTCCTGTACCGGGAAGTTTTTCTTTATTTGTGAGAGAATTATACTGATTTTGATCTTCTATTGGGTGGGGATAAATGAAGTAATGAACAATTTTTGTATCTACATTTTACCTGCACAATGCTGGTAAATGCTCTGTGCTCTTGACTTTGCTTTATTTGTGAGGTTAATTGCACGTGTAGAGAACTTGTAATTTGGTCGATATGTTGAGTGTCAGAGTTTTATCTGCATGGGGAGGGGATTAACGAGTAGCTTCTTTGACCTGATAACAAATTGAATTTAATTTTGATAGAAGAATAAATATTATAATTTAGAAACTATTAATTATATTTCTTTTTCCTCTATTTTAGCTGGATTCCTTGCAACATATTGTATCCCTTATATATTTTGTGAATAAATGACAAATACATTTGAGTTATTTTTGAACTGATGTTCAGAAAATGCACATTCTGAAATCCACATGGGTCATGATGTGACTACTCACATACATATTTTATTTTTCTGGGAAGTATACTAGTACTGTCAGACAGAATAAGTGTCAGTTCTGTGACTTTCATTTTATTACTCTTAGTTTTCAAAATTTTCACAATTAATATAAGAATTAATTGTTGAAAAATAAAAACAATATAGAAGCACATTGAATAAAAACTGACTCCTCAGCCCCTTCTAATTTGTTCATCTCTCCAGTGTATCCTGTTAATGAATTGGTTTGTATGTTCCCATATTTTTTCTAGAATTTTCTACAAATAATGCTACATGAAACTTCATTATGCATGTATCTCTGTGAGTATATTTGAATATTTCTATTAATTAGGAGTCTAGAAGAGAAACTGCTGTGTCAAATAGAATACAACTTTAAAATCTTGAAATATAAACAAATATTTATCTTCTACAAATGTTGCCAACTAGCGCTAATAGCTGCAATGCACATATGCCTATTTTTCCAAACCCTTACTAATATTTTACATGATCAATTTTTAAATAAGCACGAGTGTTCTTTTATTGTCATTTCAACTAATGTGTTCAGTATTTACTTTGCGTTATTTGTCTGCACTGGCCCAGGGAGAAGCAGAAGGATGTGGTTTTACTTTTGAGATGAAGAAGACCTTTAAAGAGGTGTGTGGGAGGAAGAAACTTTCTTTTACCCTTTAAGATGCTTTTGTCTGGTCAAATAAGTCTACATGAAACAGATAACCAAATTTAATTACATACATATGTATGGGAAAACCCCACAAATGTGAGAGGTTCAGAGAAAGACAGCTAAGATGAGGTCTCTGTGGCATTCTAAGCTAAGGATGAGGTAAGGCTCTTTGCAGCTCAGAGGAAAGGTCGTTCGCAGGAGGTTCATAGGAGCAGATGTTCAGTAATGAGAAGTTTACCCTGCCCCTATAAATAGATCATAAAAAGTTATCACTGGTGGTAAATTTTATTATGGCCCAGGCCCCTGATTTAAATTCTTTAAGGGAGAGGTTAAAGTTTCTGGTGAGTCTGCAGGGTCTCAATTGCCCTTAGCTCAAAATAACCCACATACCACAGAGACACATCTTGGGGTGACTGATTCAGAACCCCTACAGGGGCAGGTAAGCATTTCACAGAGCAGACCTCTGTAGATGACATTCGGGAAGAAGCTGAGAATGAAGAGGAGCAGAGATGCTCTGGAAGCAGAGGCCTTTGAGGACTCATGTCAAGTTGATGATGATAATGCTTTGGCTTTGGGGCTCTTGAAAGGCAAAGAAGACAAAAGTAGGAAACAGACTCAGGTGCAGTGTGGGCTTGGGGCTGAGCCATGCCTTGTGGGGCATAAAGCAAAAATTTTATGTAGTTTTAAATAGCACTTTTTAAAAACGATTTATTTTTAGAGAGAGGGGAAAGTAGGGAGAAGAAGAGGGAGAGAAGCATCAATGTGTGGCCAGAGTCAGGGCCAGAGTCTGCAGGGCCTGGAGGCTGTGTTAGTGGATTGTATCATATGCATGGGTGGTTCCTAGGGGCAGGCCGACTAGGTGCCATTGACCCTTTAGAAGCCTATGGATCAGGAGGAATTCAGGCTGTCAGAGACAAAAACTAGGAGAGATCATTGTAGTCAAGGAATAGGCACCACTGTGTGAGTGGAGGGGATAGTCTCCCCTGCACGCCCATGAGGCCTCTCTGACATCTTGGGGAACCAGCGTGTAGGGATTTTTCAGGTAACCCTTTCCAGGACTTCGCTGCAGCCAAGTGCTGCCCTCTCCTGGGACATCTGAGTATTACATCCAATGACATTGGGTGGGACCAACCCCAAAGCATCCCTGAGAACTTCATGGAACATCCCTGGGATCCAGGCTCCTCAGGGTCCCCGCTAGATCCTTGTTCCTTAGCCCCAGGGTCAGGGAGCTCACTTCCTTTTGATGCAGTCTGTATAGACCCTGAACAGCTCAGATCAGCTTGATAACAGGAGGAGTTGCACTTGGCTTTCTCCTGGTCTCAGCTCTGCCCTCTGGGTCTGCCTGCAAGATGTGGAAACACTGATCCTCCCTCAGTCGCCTGCACAGAAGGAGCAGGAACCTTGGCGGTTGCTAAGCCCGCGAGGCCCCTCTCAGTTCCCAGAGCACAAATGAATGCACACCTGTGGTTAGAAGAGCCTGTGATTTGAAAATTCCTCGGTAAAGAGTCTATTTTAGAGATTCTATGACTTGGTGACTCTAGCGCGATGCCGGATGGAGAAACAGTTGCGGTGAATGGCCTGCCCCGTGATTCCGTGTATATAAAGTTTAAAAACATGCACAATTGTTCATGCCATTTGGGGGTCCCATCTACACAGGAAAACCTGTCTACAAAGGAAAGTTTGTTATGGGGCAAATGCACTGCAATTATGTGAGGAGGGGAGTGGGGTGAGGGGACAGAACAGAGGTGGTGACGGCCCTTCATCAGGTTCGTGATGTTCTAATTCTCATCAAGGTTCCTGTATTCATCTTTATGCCTTTTGATGAATTTAAATGTTCATTTAACTTCAGAACACCTGTGGTATCAGTTTTTAGGGTCCACGCAATACTTTATATTTTCTATAGGAACACTTTTAGGAATGCTTATGGAAATTTCTATAGGAATACTTTATATTTTCTATTCCTATAGAAAATATGCACTTAGCATAGAAAAAGTCCTGAAAGATATGCTGGGGATTGTAGCTGATTACCTCTGCAGAAATGGGAGAAGGTAGTGAGATTTAGAGGAATAGGCAAAAGAGGCTTTCCTATGTTTTTAAAGAGATTTTTCATGTTATTTGTGCAATTAAGATTTTGTTTTCTTAAAATGTTAAGCTTAAGAAAAAAAAATCCATGACCTGAAGATTTGTGATCCTGACGTTTGAAAAGTCAGAATGTTAAGGTTCTGCATTTCACAGTTAGAACAGTCAGCAACCTGAGGAGCAGGAAGGGGGAGTCCTCCATTCTGTCTTCCCTTCCTGTCCTGACAAGATGCTCAGTGTCTGGGATTCTACAGCCAATGGCCTGGAGAGTCCATGGCCTGGGAATCTGCTGAGTGCATGCTCTCCTTCTGCGTCCATCACCTACCTGAGGCCATTGTGCTCCGTTCACACCGAGGATACACTAGAACACGTTGGCCTCAGGTTGCAGGAGAGAGATGCCCTCTGCGTGAATGTGCTGGTCAGCCTGCAGGTTGACCTGTTTCAGGCAGGAAGGGGAGTCCTGGATTTCAGATGTTTCTCCAACTCTTCCCCAAGCCCTTTCATTGGCTTCTTCCTCCTTCTAGTTGATGTTGCTTCCAGGGGTCCACAGTGCCAAGGTGGAGCAGGATGAATACGGACATTTCCAGAATGACTCAGAGAGTGTGTGTTGGGGTAAAGGGCTTTTCCAACACTGGTTTTCCTTGTCCCCGGTCCCAGACCTGCAGAAGTTGGGAGTTGAGCCTGGAACTACACCCCAAAATGCTGGCTGCCACCCCTTCCCCACCTCAGGCATCTGGTAACAGCAGGGGAACTAAAATTCAACCTCAGATTAATGTAAAATAAAAAATAATAACTAAAATTATGAAAGAACAAACTGATTGCACTTCACCAAATCAATAACCTCTGCTCCTCTAAACTTCTAAAACCTTGTTCTAAAGACAATGCCAAGAGAATGAAGGATAAAAATGAAAGACTGGAAAACAATATTTACAAAATACATGTTTGATTACCAAGATTGAAGATACATAAAGAACTGTCATAAGTAAACAATAAGAAAAGAATGAACTAAAAACATACAGACAAAATATATTCATGAATATATAGAAGATATGTGGTTGACCAAAACACACACATGAAACAGGGTGAGCATTATTTATTCATTAGGAAAATACAAATTAAAACCACCACTAGATTATACTACCTCAAAATAACATTATTAAAATGGGTTTTAAAACTGATAATATTGAATTTTGGAAATATGCAAACAAATGGAACTTTAATGCACTGCTAATGTTGTAGTCATTTTGCAAAAACAGTTTGGTTGTTTACCTACAAATAAAGAAACTAGGAGTCTGAAGTTTGAACTTGCCAGAGAACCCATTTTAGATGTGGAGCAGATATCAAACTTATATGTAATTCAAGATAATATTCTCTTTCCAGTATACTCTAATATTTTTCTCTTAAAATGTTAGAAATCAAACAGAAGTGCATACACAATTCATGCAGGATGACTTCAATGACTGATGGCATTACTTCCCAGCCCCAGGAGGCATGGCAGTGATTGAAGTTCGCAGGAGTATTTGCTAAATTTGTACGAGTTGCAGGAACAGAGTATACAGACTCTGCTTTCTAATCCCCATCACAAGAACTCTTTCACTCCACCAGCCTGTGCTCATACTGGAGGTAATTTGGCAGTCCTTACGTGCGAGGGGCAGAAGAGGAGGGTCTGATGTATCTCATCGTGATGTACCCAATATTCCAGCCTCACCTCACCCAGAGGCTAGAATACTGCTGCAGCTCATAAAAACACAAGGATATTCTGAAATGACACAGAGACTGTAGAACTCCCAAGAGTCTGAGTTTTTATAAGGGAAAATTATCATACATGTCTTCTGTTGTTTTTGTGTTCTCACTATTCAGTAGCAAGACACGCACTTTACCTCTCACAGACATAGTACGAGGATTTGGAACACTCGGAAGCAGCCATCTTCCTTGCTGTCATCCTTACACAGTTTCCACCCTTTGACTCATGCCAGTCGCTTAACATAGAAGAGAAGCATATAGGTGATGTCAAATATTCATTCACTGTTGCATACACAATAAGAGATATTGGTCCAAAATTAGGACAGTAGGTTTTTCTTACTTTACAGAAACTATCCCTTGGAACCTTAGGCTTTCCTAAAGAGGATCTTATGAGGAATATAGACATAAATTTGAAAAAACTCCCTCCCTCCATGTGCTCATTACTGAACTTAAGTCCTTTTGTTGTGTAGTATATATATCTGTAAGAATATAAATGTTTGTATATATGTTTATAAATTATAGGTGTACATTTTTCATATACTTTTTCACAAATGTAAAACAGAATCTGTAAATATAAGACTTCTTAGTTTGTTTCTGTCCTAGAGACTTACATTTTAAACAAGCGTGGTGAGTTATCTTCCCACGTCCAGGAACTGTTTGCTCCTTTATGGGACAATCCAATCCAATGGAGAGAGGACAATTGGCTTTCAAAGAACTTCTGTCATAAAAAAGACTTATTCTATGAGCAAAAACCTCTTCATATTTCTGCAATGAAGTAAAAGTCTTTTAATATTTTTTATTGTGAATAAAAAGCATATAGAGATCAACTTCACTCTGATTTTATTCAAACTGTAAAGTAATGTGATCTTGGTTTTGGTATTTTATTAAGTATAGAGGCATAGTTGGGAGAAATAAAGCTCTCTTAGTTTAGGTATTTTTATTTAGACTTAAGAATGAAATCTCTTAATTTATTTTCAAAACTCATGCCTGAGGCTTAAAGATGAATTCTGAGCAAAGTCTGACTTGTTCTTTGGTCTCCTGATGTGAAAGCTGTGAGGTTTCTACTAATGTTGTTTGCTATTTTTGCTCCATAAGGACTGTGGATATTTCTTACAAAATGGGCATCGTGATGTGGTGTCTACATAGATGGTTGTAAGTTATTTGATAAGTATTAAAGTATCTGGTATTCATCTTGTGCTTTAATTTTACAGAGCATATGCACATATATTCTCTGATTTGATCTTCCAAAATATGCGGGAAAGAAAATACTCCCAGTTTTCTTCTTGTTTCCTATACCTTCGAGAAGGTAAGGGCAGCTTAGTTTTTCTACTCAGAAAAAAAAAATCATATATATCTCTAGACATAAATTTTACCTTTCAATTTCAGTGTTTTCACAGGTGTCTTTATTTCTTACTAAGGTACCCTAAAGGAAAAGTAGGACTTCTAGACTCTTAAACTTATTTTGGACCCTCTGTGCATCCATGGACTCCCAAATTGAGATTTCTTAATCCAAAAATGCACTAACAGTGGATGACTCAATAAGAGGACTACCAAATATAGCATTCCTTAGAGAGCTATTCTGAAATTCTATAAGTCTATGAAAAGGCTGAGTGGTAAATAAACTAAATTAAGAAACAGACTTTCATAGGAAAAGCCAATTTTCTATCAGCTAAAAATTTTCACTTCTTTGCTAATGTTTCTGTAAAAATCCAGAGTGGTATGAGTGTACATAGATATTTCTGAAAATCTGGTCACTATCCACTTAAATCCTACAGTTCCTATCTAAGAAAACTATAAAAGATTTTTTCACTAAAGCATCATTATTAGTTTATGATAAACAGAGATAGATATCAAGATACCACATTCTCTCTCATACTTGGCCACTTTTTAACATATTATATTTTCATGTAAGCTCTTTACCTTGTCTGTGAACAAAGTAGGCTTTTAAAAATTTATTCTATCAACAACCATGGTATTTTCTTTTTTTAAAGTTGAGATGCAATTGACATATGAGATTGTATTAGTTTCAGGTATACAACATCACAATTTATGCTACATGTACATGTGAAATGATCTCCACGTTAAGTCTATTTACCATCCACTACCATACAAGCAGTTTTCTGTTGGAGTAAAAATGAGGTAAATCAGACTTTACAAATGTTTGCTTTTTGGAGTAATATTTTGCTTTGTTTTATGGTTTTTAAGTTCCTATTTTTTAAAGGTTTTATTTATTTAATTTTAGAGAGAGGGGAAGGGAGGGAAAAAGAGAGGGAGAGAAACATCAATGTGTGGTTACCTCTCATGTGGCACCCTCTGGGGACCAGGCCCGCAACCCAGGCATATGCCCTGACTGGGAATCGAACCAGCGACCCTTTGGTTTGCAGTCCGTGCTCAATCCATTGAGCTACACCAGCCAGGGCTAAGTTCTTATTTTTTTAATAGTGAGTTTTGAGTAGTTCAATGCTAAGCACATGGATAACTGACCCAGCCCAAAAAATGATTGTTAGTGTTTATTAATCAAGTTTTTAGGGATTATTATAAGATTATCATTCACTTTGAATGTTAGGATATATTAATGTTTTGCAGAAATAATGGTAAATTAATTCTGTTTTCAAAGTGAATATAATGATGAAGATCATGACATATTCAGTTCAGTTTTCTTTGGAAACTGGTATGAGTTAAATTTTAATATGATTTAGAAATAATTGACCTTCAAATTTATAGAAAGTTCTTTTTAACCTCAAATTCGACGGTAATGTTGAATTTCTTAATTTTCTTAGGGGTAGATTGATTTTTTTCTAGAAAGTCAGAAGGTAAATTTCTGTAAATTTATCAGTATAGGACATATAATTATTCTTGATACAATAATATATTTTAAGGAGTAATTTTTCATAATTATTTCATGTTCAACTTTCTTGTGGAAATTCTAACTGTGGATGACTTGGATGAATTAGTAAAATTTCTAAATTAATTTCCATTTGTATTTCTGACTTTACCACAAGCAGTATCTGGATCTGAGTCACTTTACAGATGTGAGCAGTGCTAAGAAACTCAAGTATTATTTAGCATTAAGATTTAATCAATAACTCATGATTAGATAAATAAAGTAGTGGGTAAAAGGAGATGTAGATTTATGAGTATGTAAAACTGTTTTTTCTTGTATTATTTATTTGTAGTACAGCTGTAAACCTACTTTTGCCCACCCTGTACTGTGTGAGCTGGAAAACGGAAAATGTACATCACCAGTTCTTTTTCATTGTCTATCTTAAGAAGTGCAGAGTTCATTTCATTGCAGGATCTCTTACTCTCTTCAAAGCTCTTCAATTCATGTAAAAAATAGTAACACTTCTCTCCACAAGATGACCATTTCCTTTCACACGTGCTGCCCTTGTTTCCTTGAAAACAAAGATATTCCCAAGATCACTCAGTGTGTATCCTGAAAGGGAAGTCTGTGGTTCACATACTGAGAAGTCCTTCCTGGTCCTTCTAAAGACATTTATCTAATGAGACTGATGGCCTCATTTCAGCCTTTTAAGAAGTGCCCTGGCCCAAGAAGAGAGTTATATTACTTACATTTCTCCAAGTTTATGCGTTATATTATTAAAACATCCCAAGACAAATTTCTAAGAAAATTAACATTTTTTCTCACAACTTAAACTGAATGGACTTAACAATGGGAAGAGGCTTCTCTGCATTCCCTAGAACAGCAATTTTCAACCAGTGAGCTGACACAGTTGTGTGCCCAATAATTTTTAAAACATGCCACACCTGACTATTTAGTCAGGGGCACTGATCTTGTTTCACGTTAGATTGTTGAAGAAAAAAATAACAGCCCACACAACTATTGCTGTCAGGTGTGAATGAATCAAAATTACACCTATAGTTTTTGGTCTGGTCAGTTGGCAACAAATATATATTTTGGTGTGCTGGAGAAGTTTAATATTTTGTTTATGTGTGCCATGATATGAAAAAGGTTGAAAATTGCAGCTCTAGACTTAGTAAAATCTATAGCTACAGAGAAATAATAAACTTAGTACCTGATCTACATGCCTGTATTCCAGAGTATAAAATAATGATTAGAGAATCTGGCAAAGAGACATAGGTTATTTGTTCATTTATTTGTTTTTCTGCAGAAAATATATTACTTTGAAAACTAGTAACTAATCAATGAACAAGTGCTGGAGAGGTTGTGGAGAAAAGGTAACCCTAGTACACTGTTGGTGGGAATGCAGACTGGTGCAGCTACTGTGGGAAACTGGAATTTCCTCAGAAAACTAAAAATGGATCTGCCTTTTGTCCTGGCAATTCCACTGCTGGGATCATACCCTAAGAATCCTGAAACGCTAATCCAAAAGAACTTATGCACCCCTATGTTCATAGCAGCACAATTTGGAATAGCCAAGTGCTGGAAGCAACTTAAGTGCCCACCAGTAAATAAGTGGATAAAAAAACGATGGTACATTTACACAATAGAATACTACGCAACAGAAAGAAAGAAGGAGCTCCTACCCTCTGCGGCAGCATGGATGGAACTGGAGAGCATTTTGCTAAGTGAAATAAGCCAGGTGGTAAAACACAAATACCTTATGATCTCCCTCATGAGTGTAATCTAATTGAGAAAACAAACAAGCAAGCAAAACATAACTAGAGACATTGAAATAGAGGACTAACTGACAGTTAGTTCCTCCCTTCTGGTTACTGTCAGTAAAGGATAATGGGGGAAAGTAGCAGAAGGGCATCAAGGAACATGTATAAAGGACACATGGACAAAGTCAAAGGGGGTAGGTTAGATGGTGGGGGGCATGGTGAGGTGAAAATAGAGACAACTGTACTTGAACAATAATAAAAAATAGTAACAAAAATAAAACATATAATACCATGCCATGCATACAGAAAAATCTAACTTCTGGTAAAGAGCGATATATTTTTCTTGTTCAATTAAATAAAAGTGAAAGTTGGTTTCTACAAGTGGTTTAACCTAAAAAAAGTCAAATTTGAGGATATTTGGTGACTAAGGAAAGAGCAAAGTAACTTGTTGGTCTCAGTGGTCAATGGACTTATCTGCATACCTGTGTTAAGTGGTTCCTCTATGACAGACATGTTTTTCAACATGGAATTGTCTTCCTGTTTTACATTGTCCAGTGGCAGTTTCTGTGGTTGGCATTTGTTATGACTCTGGAACACTTTACTCAACATCATTAGCTCAAGGAGAACATAACATGGGACTGATAAAAAGTACAATTTTAATGTTAAAATGTCAGTTAAAGATCAAGAGTAAGCACCATCTTCAATCATGTCCACTTTTGGTACTTCTCTTCATATGATTTATATACTCACATCTCACTTGATAAAATACATTAATTAATGACAACACAGCTTAGTCAACCTGATGATACAGCAATGAAAAATGCAAAAGTTCTGTTCTCGAGGAACTCACTCACTGCAATGGGAAGAGTACAGATACTATATGATGGGTGATTTGAAAGTAATAAGCTTTGCTGGTAGAACTCAGCAGAGAGCTGGCTGACTAAATGTAAGATCTACAATAATGTGATGCATCAGCAGGACTTCACAGATTAGTGTGCATCTTACATTTGTTCTTTGTAGATGAAAAGAGGTAGGAAAGTGACAAAGATAATACAATTCTAGATTGCTGCAATTAGTTTTGCAAAGTAAACAAATGGAGAAAATATGACATATTAAGGTAATCCAAAGTTAATCAAATGATAGGTTGTATATAAGGGGTTTTAGCGAGATAAGACTGGAAACACAAATAAAAATCACATCATAAAAAGAGTAGATTTAAAATTCTAAAGGGCATATTGCAATGTACGTAGAATAATGTCCTTTCCAGAATGGTGTCATGATAAGCTCAGCAAAAGAGCATATTAAAACTGTCATATTATGAAAAATGTGGCATTTAAAAATCTTTAAAACTTATCGTAAGGATATATTTTTAATGAGGAAAGTCTATCAATTCTTGAGAACAGTAACAATCTGAAAAATTGAATCACAACCTGTTCACTGTCCCCACCTGAGGTCAGCACCATGGACCACCCATTATAAGTGGGTGTCGGCAGGAAGAGGAGGCTCCTTCTCCCTCCAGGTCCCAGTCTGTGTATCTCTACCTAGATAGCATAGGCTAAGGCCATGTTATCCCTCCAGGAGGAGCAGGTCACCAGTGAATCTTCTCCCTCCTAGCTCCATATTGCACAAGTTAAATTCCAGGCAGTGGTGGCTACGTGGTTGGGGCTCCTGTCCCCAACCTGTCCCATACTCATAGAGTAGAGGCACTCCCTCAGTTGAAGAAGGTCAAGAATATTAGGGAATCGATTGTCCTCATTGCTGCTCACATTCCAGCCTACCTCTCAGTAGGGGAGAGGCA